>JAOEGS010002659.1:17442-33004 GCA_025447755.1 Corythornis vintsioides | reverse complement strand
TAATATAATATAATATAATATGCTCTTCTTGTGAGCAAGAAGAGCTTCTCTGGGGCAGACCCACTTCAGTCACAGCTGAGCAGACTGGAATGTGTGTTAGCAGAGCTGTGAATCTGGCACACATTTTTCATTTGAGAGCTCCTTGTAGGTTTTGCCTCCTGTGTTATTCTTGTGTTTACTTACAGCCTTTAAAGCATGAGCTGTGACTCTGAGAGCCAGAGGAGATGGCAGTTCTTCAGCCTCCCTTTTTCTGGTGCCCCTGTGTAGCATCCCTCCTGAGTGATGGATGCTCCCCTGATGTACAGAGGTTGCTGGTACATTTCTTGTGGTGGAGGGTCCCCCACGTCCCAATCCATGTGACCCCATCCCCACTAGAGGCTGTTGCAGCCTCTGCCCTATCTTTTTCCCCAGCAAGTAAAGTAACCTTGGAGGGTTGGACTCGGATATCTCCAGAGGTCCCTTCCAACCCCTGCTTGGGAACATAGTGTGATGTGTTGTGTTGATGCCCTTAAAAACATGATTTTTTTCTTGTTTGTGAGTGCAAGAACCAACCACCTT
The DNA here is from genome assembly GCA_025447755.1 of Corythornis vintsioides. Lineage (NCBI taxonomy): Eukaryota > Metazoa > Chordata > Aves > Coraciiformes > Alcedinidae > Corythornis > Corythornis vintsioides. The sequence goes on along the minus strand of JAOEGS010002659.1, from coordinate 32,446 downwards.
ATTTGTAAAGTCCCCCTGGACTCAAGGCAGAAGCAAGGGCTGGTGAGAGGCGTTTGCAGAGCTCTGCCTGCCTGAGCTCTTGGGATGTTCTTGCTGTCAAAAGCTGAAAACTTTAATTCCTTCAGCTCTCAGGGCCAAGAGCAAGGAATTCCAAATTAAACAGATTAGCTGCGAGCTCCAAACTTCTCCCAGCTGTGCCTGTGCCCCAGAGAGTGAGCAATGTAAATACAAGTTCACATCCCTCTTTGAAGCTGGTGTATTTTTGACTATGACAACACCAGCTCCTTATTTTCTAAAAGGAATGAAATGAGGAATGTAGTGGGACACTTAATCCATGTATATATCCTAAATACAAGCAAAAGCCAAGAAATTCCTATTGCCCATCAGTTTTGCCTTTTTGTTTGTTTCAGGAGTATAAGTTGGAGAATTCTTTGCGTGTGTGTGTCTAGGGGAGGAAGAGCAGAGTTAAATAAAAGTGCAGCCATATGTAGGCTCAGAATAAAATTTGAGGCAAATCAACATAAATCAAGCAGTGTTTTTTGTAGAAGGTTTGCTTCAAGGGCTTTCTGCATAGTTAAATAATAAACAAAACGCTGATACAAAGAATATGGCTGTAAAATACAAAGATAATTCTGCCATATTTTACTTGGATATCACGAGGGCTTACAAACATTTAGGGTACTTTATATACCATATGTGCTTTATTGCTTAAACTGCAGAGAATTTGTACTTCCCTGTGAGATGATTGCACTTTATGGCAAACTGCTTGAAGAATTGTCTACATATTTGTACAAGAAATGCTAACAGCTCATATGGTGTCGTTATGGGACAGCTTCACTGCAGCATGCACAGTATGTGGAGTTCTGTGTTAAATTTCCATATAGCCCATGTGCAACAGATGACCTTCCTAGAAATAGGATGTGTAGTAGTGTATGAAGTCTGGAAGAATTGGAGATATAACAACTTCATGTAGGTAAATCTGCATTTTTTTTTGAGCTTGGAAAAATTGGTGAGGTTGGTATTTGCCCTATAGGACCCCAGTGTGTAAGTTGCACATGTGAGATACATGCTCAGGTTTATTTAGGGGGTGGATAGCTTAACAGTTTTGAAGCCAATATTGCCTCTGAAGCTAAAGAAGCAATACAGAATGTATTTATAAAATGATATTTTTCTGTGTGCTTTGTAATATGAGCACTGTCTAGTAAACATTGTATTTGCTTACTTCATGCTTTGCAGAAGGGAAGTGTTAGGGGTGCATCAAGCAGTGTGGCCAGCAGGTTGAGGGACATACTCCTCCCTCTCTATTCTGCCCTGGTAAGGCCACATCTGCAGTACTGTGTCCAGTTCTGGGCTCCCCAGTTCAAGAGAGACAGGGAAACACTGGAGAGAGTCCAGTGGAGGACTAAAAAATGACTTGAGGGACTGAAACATCTCTTTTATGAGGAAAGGCTCATGGCCTGGGTGATCCTGCTCTGGCAGGGGGGTTGGACTTGATGATCTCCAGAGGTCCCTTCCAACCCCTGCCATTCTGTGATTGTTTTTCACTGCCACTACACATCAGATGGCCCAAGGCTCCTCCAATAGTTTAAATCCAGAGGGATGTGCTTAAGGTTTTTAACTGGTGCCAAATATTAGGGGTTTCAGTCGTGCACTGTGCTGATTCAGATACTGCTGCTTCCCTGCTGTGGAGGAGGTGATGAAAAGCCGCTCCCATCAGGGTGGTGAGGACATTGCTGGGTGACAAGTCAGCATCCTCAGTTTGCTGAGGAACAAGCTGTATCTGGATTAAAAGTACTAAAGTCAATACATTGAGTTGTACCTTGGAGGAAGTAGGAAGTTATTATTAGTGTTTCACTGTAGGAAGAGATAAAGGTATCTCCCCCAGCAGGGCACAAAAGTTGAGTGGTGTTCTTGCTGCAGATTTCATTTGGGATTTTCAAAGCAACAAAGGACCCAGTAATAGCTACATCCCATAAAATCTCTCAATAATAGGGTAGGATTTATCTTCCTTGCATCCTCGAGTTACTAAAATGAAGAAATTAAGCTGCAGATACTGTTCATTAAATGCTGAGGGCTGGAGTTAATCTGATAAATAGGAAGATATTTTTGGGGCAGAGAGGATGAATTGAGATGAGTCGCAGCTTTTGGGTTCACTGGAATTGATGCATTTTAAAGCAACTTATTTCAGCCATCTTTTTTGGTTAGCACTTTCAATGCTCTAAAAATGGGATTTCCTGTTGCCTGTCTGAGATACTGCACATGCTTGTAATTTAGATATTATGGACCACATAACATATGTGGTAATGGAGATCAATGGCATCTTGTATCCTTTTCCTCTTACCCCAAAAGTTCGGGTTACATTTACATAAGTCCCGTGGGAGCCTTTTGGAGGCAAAACACATCTGTCCTGAAACCCGAGTTTACTGCAGTGTGGAGGAAGAATGTCCTAATTCTTAAGAAGGAATTTCGAGCATTTTTTAGAACAAAAAAGAACTTGAAAGGATGATTTCATTGTGTTGTACAGATGTAAAACATCAGAGCACAAGTGACATAAAGTAGCATAGATTAATTATATACATATTTAATACTAGATGAATAGTGCTTCTCATAAACACGTGGGTGCATTTCCTTTTATTAGTATTTTCTTATTTATTTACAAGCAACTTTTCAGCATCAATTTGTGTTTTTATCTTCCATTCCTAGTAGTCGTTTTGGGGGATCAGTAAGTAAAAATAGGAAAACCACTATCTGGCTCAACACCTACTTCTTGCATGTTTGTTTTTGTTAGCATCAGTATATTTTTATTGTTGGATTTGTTTGTTTTTTAGAGTCATAGAAATGTCTGGGTTGAAAGGGAGCTTGAGTTCATCTAATCCAACCAGCAGGGGCATCTCAACTAGAGCAGGGTGCTCAGAGTCTCCTCAAGCCCCACCTGGAATGTTTACAGGGATGGGGCCTCAACCACCTCCCTGGGCAACCAGTGTCCCCCACTCTGGTGATAGAGAACTTCTTCTTTATTTCTAATCTAAATCCATTCCTTTATAATCTGAAATCATTGCCCCTTGGCCTTTCACTCCAGGCCTTTCGGAACAGGCCCTGTCTGGGTGGTTGTGGCTTTTTTTGTTGTTTGTTAGGGTTTTTTTTTTATTTAGGTGTTTGTTGTTGTTTTGGTTTTGGGTTTTTTTTTTAATAAAAAACCCAACACATACTTGGAACAGTAATAAAGGTGAAAGCTACAGCTTCTGACAGGTACACTGAGGGTGTTGCAACTGCAGAGGAGAGCTCCATCTGCAAAAGTGGTTTTCATCACGGACATTTATTGACTTAGGTTAAATATTTGGCAGGTGACTTTCAAACATCTTTTTGTTTTGTAACAGGAAAAAACCCAAAACTGCTGAATAATCTGTCACATCACATTTTAAAAAGTGAACAGTAACAGATGTTGGGGGGGTAAAAAAAAACTAGTCAACATCTGGAAATAATACAGGATGCAAAAAAACTTCATTTCTAATGAAAAAAAGGACCGAGGTTGCAGAATGTGTGCCTTTCTGTAAACAACATTTGTATTTACTTACATTTTACATCATCTTTTCTGCCTGGGTGCTTTGTGATGTGCCACATGAGCAGCTCGGGCTGCCAAACTCACTGGCATTTCCCCTGAGCTTCCCAGTAGAATGGGAGCATTTCATGGCAGCCTTTGAAGCTGGTTCTTGGTGCTCTCTGCTCACCATCCTGCCCCATGGTCCTGGCTGCTGCAGGAAAAATCCCTGCTCCCTTGTTAGAGCAAAAACCCGGTGCTGTCGGTGACAAATGAGGCTTGTCAAAATACAGCAAGGCCTGGAAATGTTCGTGCTTCCTGATCTAGAAATAATCACAGAATCACAGAATGTTAGGTGTTGGAAGGATCATCTAGTCCAACCCCCCTGCCAGAGCAGGGTCATCTAGACCAAGTCACTCAGGAACAGATCCAGGTGGGTCTTGAGTGTCTCCAGAGCAGGAGACTCCACAACCTCCCTGGGCAGCCCCTTCCAGGCTCTGGTACCCTCACTGTGAAAAAGTTTTTCCTTGTGTTGACCCTAAACCTCTTGTGCTCCAACTTGCTCCCATTGCCTCTTGTCCTGTCATCAGTAGATTCTGCTGAAGGAGCAACGCCAGCAACCGGGGGGAAAGGAGGAGAAGGGTGTGGGACAGGAGGAGAAAATGATGACCAAGTCAGAGATCAGATAGTTGTTTTTCTCTCCACAGCCAGTCTTTATGTTGATGAAGTGATTGTGTGGGTGAAGGATACACTGGGAGCTGTGTGTGTCTGAGCTATGACAGCCATCTGGAGTTTGTTTGCCCCTTTTCTCTCTCGCTCTCTCTGCAAGTGGAGAAGAGAGTGCTTATAAAATAACTAGCATAGTGCAAATATTTTTCCTGAACAAGAAGGTTGAGAGTTGAAAAACTAATGAAGAGCCAGTCTTTCTCCACTACGAGCTCTTGTCTGCTTGGCCTCAGCATGAGGGGGCTGTGCCACTGCTTATGGCACTTATGGCTATAAACTGGCCAAGAAATAATGAGGAAATGGTAAAAATAATGCCTTGTAGTGTAAGATTTCATTTGGCTGAACTTTGGCACCTCTAGAAATGAACTGTTCTCTAAACACCAGAAGAATGGCTGTGGTGGTTACATGATTATATGCCGTGCAATTATTAAATGGCCTAACTACAGCTGGCTGTGTATGAAGGGGAGTAGCTTTAACTCATTGTTATCTAACCTTAATTAATGGAGTAACATACGTGCAGGTGGTTTTGTCTATATGAACTCTGCTTTCCTTGTGCTTTCAGGCAAGCAGGAATATGTTCTGACATAACAAGAATAACTTTTTTATCCAATGAACGATGTCTATATGTGCCCTGTGGTGCTTCATTGTACTTGATTCCTCCTCAGTCATTAGCAATTTATTGCTCACTGATTCATCAGTCAGGAGCAGTGGGGAGGAAAAACTTGGGGGTTACATACCCTGCATAAGGATACAGGGAGCATTTACATTTCAGCACATGATTTAGTACCACGAAGGCAAGATGAATTATTTACTGGTTGCAGTCCTGCTCTGAGGACATCTAGCTGAGCCCTTTACCAGATAATTTGTTTGATGAAGTGTAGTTTATTAGTTGGGTTAAAGAGCTGTACTTTTTCCAGGCTGCCAGCCAATGCAGTCCATAGCAGATCCATATGATGTTACTGCACCTTGACTTGGGTTTCACCAGCCTTTTACCTCCAGTGGACACTTGTAGTCTACCCCTCAACATGAGTGTATTGCTCATCATCAGGGCTGACTTTGTTATTTATACTTCCAGTGTTTTCTCCACTCATCATTGTGTCCAGTCTCTAAAAGCATTAAGCCAGGGCTTAAGGAACTAACATGAAGTGATTCCTGCAGAGGTCAAGGTGTCTGGCACCAGTCTCCACATGCTGCTTCTGACAGGAGACACTTCAGATAGCAATATGAAGTGGGTGATGAGTCTCAGAACACTTTTTGTGGCCACAACATGCTCCCTACTGTCTCTCAGCTGGAGATGCTCACGCAGCTGCCTTGTTGCTCGTGTCCATAGCAGGAGTAGAATGTTTGCCTTGGAAAGACTTCAGGAGCTGGCTGCTCACTGCATGTGTTATCTTGGTGATCTGGTTTTGCCCTGATGGCTGTAGCATGTTTACATGTTGCTACAGCTTTTCAACAGCAAAAATACCTCTCCCCCTTCTAATTTGGGTTTGGGTTTTTTTGGAAACAGATGCACCATTCTTAGTAAAATAGTGTTTTGTTAAATGAGAGGAAGGAGGGGAAACCTCACCTGGAGCAGATGCCTAGTATGGAAAAATCTCTGTCCATATTCCAAGCTGCACATAACCTGTATAACAGAAAGTGTTCTGCAGCTTTTCTGTACTGCTCAAGGACTTTCTGCTCTCCCTGATCTAATGGCTGTATACTTCACATGCTCTGAACAGCCCATAAAGCTTAGATCTCCTTTCAGTTCACTAACCTGGAGAGCAGCAGGGATTTGTGGGCAGTTTGTTTCTACATGGCTGTCTCAGATTATGTGTGTAAAACATTGGATTTGTGAAGAGCATGCAAAATTGGAGTTTTGTCTGGTTTGAATTTTATTAGGATTTGGTTTATTTTATCTTGCAAGAGAGTTCACTTCTGTTCATGTCTATTGTTTCTTTGTAGATTATTTGCGAGTGATAAATGTGCAAGTGCCTCAAGTTTCTCCTGCAAGATGTGTTCCACAAATCCAGCAAACTGGGTCACCTTTGATGACGAGCCACTATTCCAGTCACCTCAGAAATCAGTTGATAATCAGAGTAGTTGTAAAGCCAATGGCCTTAAACTCAATCTTTCTAGTGTGCATGAGTCATCAAGTAGGTCGTCTTCTACAGGCAGCACTCCACTCTCATCTCCTGTAGTTGACTTCTACCTAAGTCCTGGACCCCCTAGCAACTCTCCACTTACTACACCTACCAGAGACTACCCAGGAGGTCCGTGCATCCCAAAGCCTGGAATGCACATCCTTTACCCCATCCCTGAATGGCCATCAAATGTTAACCTTCTTCCATCACCTGGGACTTGCTCGTCCCTAACCTCCCAGAAGTCAGGCAGCCTTCCTTTGAACACCTCTCCTAATGACCATCCAGTTAAGACTTCAGTCTCCAAATCAACAGACAAAGAAAGCCCTAATGTGCTGGGAAGCTATGAGGAGTTAGGAGAGGTGTCAGCACCAGGGCACTTCCCATACTTCCAGAGTGACTGTGCTTTTTCCAGTCCTTTTTGGAAGGAAGGGTGCTTGCTCAGCACATCACCAGCTAATACTAGTACACACAGGAAAGAGAAAGCACTTGACAGGAGCATCTGTCATCCTAAAGAAACTTGCCACGATCAGAAAAGCCTTAACCAGGGCTCCTTCAGCTACATCTGCGAGAGGCTTGAACACCTGCAGGCTGATAGCTGTGACTCTGTGGGAAGCCCACCCATCTCCAGCTCTCAGGCCTGGCACAAGTTCTCCTCCACTGTCCCACGGAGCCTCTTCAGGAGCCAGAAAGCAGATGGATGGCCGTTCATGCTGAGGATTCCTGAGAAGAAGAACATGATGTCCTCTCGGCAGTGGGGCCCGATTTACCTCAGAGTCCTGGCCGGAGGTGTGTTGCAGATGTACTATGAAAAAGGCCTGGAGAAACCTTTCAAGGAATTCCAGCTGCAGCCCCACTGTAAGCTGTCTGAACCCAAATTAGAGAGCTATAATGTCTCAGGAAAAATCCATACCGTGAAGATCGAGTGTGTGTCTTACACAGAGAAAAGAAGGTACCATACCAAAGTAGAAGTGATCCATGAGCCAGAGGTTGAGCAGATGTTAAAGTTGGGCACCACAGATTATAACGACTTCACCGATTTCCTCCTAAGGGTCGAGGAAGAGCTTATGAAACTTCCTACTGTTTCTAGACAAAAGAGGAATTACGAAGAGCAAGAAATGACTCTGGAAATAGTGGACAACTTCTGGGGGAAAGTCACCAAGGCAGAAGGAAAACTTGTAGAAAGTGCTGTCATCACACACGTTCACTGCTTGTGTTTTGTGAATGGAAATGCCGAATGCTTCCTAACCCTGAATGACCAGGAGCTCCAGAAGAGGGACGAGCGTTACTTTGAGAAGGAGGAGGAAAAGAAATGGATTGATATTCTTGATTACCATTTCCATGACTGTGTCAGAGCACAGGAGTTTGAGGAGTCACGCATCATTAAGTTTAGCCCCCCTGATGCCTGCAGACTGGAACTGATGCGCTTCAGGACACACTATCATGGGCAAGACCTTCCCTTTTCTGTGAAGGCTGCAGTTGTGGTTCAGGGGGCTTATGTTGAACTTCAGGCTTTTATAAACATGTCTTCAGCTGCTGCCCTCCCAACGCGTTTGCCCTCTGTGAAATCCTGTGAAAACGTTATGATCCGCTTTCCTGTTCCCACACAGTGGGTCAAAGCACTTTGGACCATGAACCTCCAAAGGCAAAAGTCCCTAAAAGCAAAAATGAACAGGAGGACTTGCCTTGGTGCTCTACACGAGGTGGAATCTGATCCTGTAATACAAGTCTCGATTGGAACGGCAAAATACGAGAGTGCCTACAGGGCTGTTGTGTGGAAGATAGACAGGCTTCCAGATAAAAACTCAAGTAAATAATTTGCTCTATAAAATGATGGGTTTGGGTGCACATCCTCACTGATTTTATGTTTGTGTTCCTCTGCCAGCTTCCATAGTTTGGGGTTTGGTCTGTGGTACTGGGAGAAGTGGGAGGAACCTTTTGGGAAAAAGAGTATATAGTCTTTATTTTTTTAAGGACATTTTGCCAATTTCTTCAATGGAGGCAGCTGTGTTACTGATTGATGGAAATGGATCTTGAAGCAAGAGGGGAAAGGTTTACACTTCACATATACCAGCTGGGCAATGGTGAGGTGGGAAGCAAACACCAGTAGGTAAAATGATTTGCCCAGTTGATGTCACACAGTTAATAGCAAAGGTGGCATTGTAGCTGTTGCAGCTTGGCTTTCTAGCATCACTGAAGAAAAGGCAGGTGTGGTACATAGCTAGAAGCTACTGTGGTCAGACCTGCTGTAGGATGTTGCCTGTGCTTTTGCAGAGCAAAATTGACTACCTCTGTTATGGGTTTGGGCACTGAGATTGTGCATTCGTGGCAATAACTGCACTGGCAAAAAAAAAAAGCCTCCCACTTTCTTCTTGTTTCTCTCTTGTGGTGGTACCTGGCTAAAAACTTGCAGCAATAAAACCAGATGAGTTTATAGTGATGAGCATGGAAGTTGTTAATTTCCCATGAAGTAAAATAGTTACTTGAGTTTAATGGAGAAAGAATGACCTTTTGGAGAAGGCAAATCTAAATATATGATTTTAAAGTTCCAGTTTTTAGTCATGCTACCAGATTAATAGCCCTATATAATACTTTTCTAAAGGCATACAAATTTCAAAGGAATAAGTGTTCAAGTTCTGTAAAGACATTTGATGCTTTGCATGGATATGCATTATGTGTATTTGAGGCTTTGGGGATCTGTAAGACACAGGCATGTCTCAAAAGCATTTTGCTTAAAATATCTGTAAAATCTGCTTTTAAGATGGGGATTTGTGTGCAGTATTAACAACTGGATTGGCCTAGTCTTGTAGTATCCTAATGGTCTGGACTAACTACCCTCTTTAAGATGTTCAGAAAAGATTTAATCTTCTTAATTCCTGGTTTCAGGTGTGCTAGTAGTAAACAGACACATCCACTCCCAGGTTCTGACAGCTGAGTGTGTGTGTAGCTGAAAGTTAACATTCCAAACTATTTAAAAAACCCACAAAATACTATAGGCAAAAAAACCTCCTGAGGGTATTTTTTTTTCTCTAATTTTTAACTAATTTTAAATTATATGTAATGTGACCTGTTGTTTAGGTAAGTATGACTTTATTATTCTTACAGTTCAGTATTTGATATTGCAGTGATTGAAGTAACAGATGGACAGAAAAAGTGAGGCAGGAAAGGGAATATTATCCTGAGCCTGTACATGAAACTAGATTGCTTTTGGTATTAAAACAGCAGTTGAAATCACCCTCCATCAACATGCTAACGTGGCAGTTGTGTATGAGTTCCTGCGTGGCTACTGGCAGACAGTTTTGGTTTGTATCTTGAGATAATCCAGATTTTAAAAAACAAAATTTTACTGGTGATGCTGTGTGGAAATGCTGGTCCCTTTAGCACGCAGACTGGGTCTTGTCTCTCAAACCTCAGGCAGTTTTGCTTTTTGATTTCTGTTGATGCTCACTGAGGAAGGAACAGCACCAGTGCTGCTGGGGTCAGCAGAAAAAATGTGTTAACACCATCTCTGTTTTCCCCTTCCTTTGCTCTGAAGAAGCTATGGTCATCCTGAACTGGTAATGCTATATGATTCTATACAGCTCATGCCATATAGTTCCTCCTGAATTTCCTGAGACCTCCGTTTTACATGCTGTCCCTTCCCTAGGTGTCTCATGCTCTGCTCAGAGAGGATGCCAGTGTCTGTCAAGTAACAGGGAGCAGGAGAGCAGAGGAGACCCAGCATCAGCAGATGGACTAACACAAGGCAGGGAGCTAAGCCAGAGTTGGTGGTGGGGCAGAAATACAAGTGAGGATAAAGGGAGGCAGTAATGAAGGGACTGGGGAGACAGAAATAGACAGGGGACAGCAGAGGAGTTGATGGAGAGATGTAGAATAGAACTAGTAGGCAGATGAAGACTTTGGGTCTTTGATATCTCTAGATACAGGTGTCTTGCACTCCAGGCTTAAGGATTTGCACCATGCTGCTGGGGCCCATGTGCTTTTCCACATGTGGAACTGACTGCTTGGGTAGCTTTTAAAATTCTTTGCTATTTAAGGTAGGTTTGCTTCTGCAAAATTAAGTCAGCTGTTTAATCAGGCAATTTTAAAGAAGATTATAAGACTTCCAAAGTCTTTAATTCCCTGCAGTTCACTCACCTTAGGATCTGATGCACACAATTAACTTCAGATTTAACATTATTTGAAAAGTAAGAACTACTTTATGCAGAATTTTACAGCTTCACATTCTTTTCTACTGGTAGCTTAAACATGTGACATTTGAATAATTCCTCTGGCTGAGATCTGCAAAATCATTTGTATACTTGAAAAGTTCATGTGTTTTGAAAAAACATTTTGGTAGTAATATTGTGCAGTCAAATGTTAAGCCTCCCTATCAAGTATTCTGTATACAGTCAAGAGTTTAAAAATAGAGTTGTCCCACAGAGTGCCAAAAATCTGGAGGCAAACTAATAGAAATATGTAAACTTCCAGAATACGTTTACTGCAGGGAGAGAAAAATAGGTCAAGGCTTTTGCTTTCAAAAAAGCCTTTGTTCTTAAAAAAAAAAAAAAAAAAAAAGATAGGAAAAGTAAAGGTTACCTACAGTTATATTGTGACTTCACTTAGGGACCTCAAAGTATGTCAGTGTCCACTAGATTCTAGTAAAGTGGAATGAGTGCTGGCCAAGCACAGTCAGTGTGAGCTGAGAGATACCCCAGATTTTTAAAAGCTGCCTATGCTTATTCAGAGACATAAATGGAGAATTTGGAGACAGAGTGTTAGCATTACAGAGAAAAAAACCCCATATATAAAAGCTGTAGACTTGGAAGGGTTGATCCAATGAAATTCTTACAAACTGAGTTTACATTTGTGAAATCAGGGCATTGTGCAAGGAAATGTAGAAGGAGTTCTGATCTTGGCACAGCACTGGGGCCAGTCTTTATTCTGGAGAAGCTGTGTCACCCAGGGAACTGGGGAGAGACCAGACTTTGAAAGGCTGTAGTTGAATGTTTTGCTGTGTATATGTGTGCCCTGTGGTGTTCCCTGCCAGGGCACCTCCATCCTTGGGCCCTTGTGTAAAGCAGCAGTTCTTCAGCAGGTTATTTCTCCTCTTCTGCATCGTGGGGACATGGTGATTAAGCAACACAGAGAAATGGAGCCATGGGAGTTTGTGGCTGCTGGCAGCCCTGCTGCTGCCTCTTAGCATCTGAGGTGATATGGATCCCAGCAACCTTCAGCAGCCACTTCTGTTTTCTAAACTGCCTAGCCATGGCATTGTCAGGTGGGCTCCATCCAGCCTGGTCACCTCCCTCTGGCACCAGCACCATTTCAAACTGCTTCTTGCTGGTGGTACCTTCCCACTGCCTTATTCCCTACTCATTTCTCCTGAAAGTTTGGATAAATGCACCCTTTTAGATATAGCTTCAGGAGCTGATAACTTCTAACAATCCTTATGTAAATTTGTTCTTAGTAATTGTATGTTTTTGTGTTCAAAATACTTCTAGAACTGCACCTGTTTTGGCAAAAACAGAATTAGTACTTAACTAAAATAGCCAACTTTTTTTTTTTTTTTTTCTAAATTGCTGGGCTTCATGAGCCTTTCTCAGATCAAGGCTGCTTCAATACATACAGGAGTATAAGGGCTAAATAGTGTGAGTAAATGCAGCAAAATTAGATTTTTAGGGGTTTTTTTGAAGGGCTATATGTGTGCTAAAGGACAATTTGAATCGAGTTTCATAGTTATACTGATCTTCTGCTTGTTTGTTTGTTTGTGTTGGCTTTCTTCTTGTTACTCTTCCAAGAAAGAGAGCAAGAATTTGGAATGTTTTTAGGAAGTAAGAGCCAGATTTTCAGATGTAAAACAAGACAGACTTGGGTCTCTCAATTCACAAAAGTCTGAAGAAGTTGCCTAGACACCTAAACCACAGGGTTTCTGTCTCCTAAGTTTGCCAGTAAAATCTTAGTTGTTTCCCCAAATTACCTGATTGCCTTTTAAGAGTGATTTGATTTCATCAATCCAGGTGGTCATGTCCAGGAAAGGCTGAGAGACCTGGGGCTGTTTAGACTGGAAAAGAAAAGACTGAGAAGGAATCTTATTAATGTTTACAAGTATCTGAATGATGGGTGTCTAGTAGAAGGGGCCAGTCTCCTTTCAGTGGTGCCCTGTGATAGGACAAGAAATAATGGTCACAAACTGGAACACAGGAAGTTCCACCTCAACATGAGGAGAAACTTCTTCACTGTGAGGGTGGCAGAGCCCTGGAACAGGCTGCCCAGGGAGGTTGTGAAGTCTCCTTCTCTGGAGACTTTCAAAACCCACCTGGATCTGTTTTTGTGTGGGCTGCCCTGGGTGATCCTGATCTGGCAGGGAGGTTGGACTCTATGATCTCCAGAGGTCCCTTCCAACCTCTACCATTCTATGATTCTATGAATCCATACCACTACCTTTTCTCAGTTTCTGGCCAACATCTTGCTTTTTCAACATTTCAGATTCTTTTACAAAAGTATATGCAGCCTCTCTTCTTCAAACTCCAGTGTAATACAAGGCCTAGGCATCAGGAGTTTTATGGAACAGAGATGACAAGGATTGGTTTTAAGTGAAAACTAAGGCACCATCCACAGTGTTCTGAAGCCTTGGTTGATGACTTTCCCACTGGATGTCAGACAACAAAAAGTTTCTCCACACTCCTAGCACAGCCCAGCAGTGGTCAGAAGTCGTCCACAAGTGAAGCAGTGAGTACCTCCCATCTGTTGGTACAAGAGATGGATGGGCCTGGGGGAACTCTGTGTTTTGCAGGTAGGCAAGAAGGTCCAGAGGAGGCTGCTCCAGTGAAGGTTGCTCCAGAGGACTCAGGGCAGAAGCCTTACCCAGCTCCCAAAACTATTGTCTCTGCCTTTGCATGTTACCACCTAGGGGAAAGGAAGGACACCACAACTCATTGGATCCACAGACCAAAACTACCTCATGGTTGTGGGTTAAGAGATTTTTTTAAGGGCCATATGGTAACAAATCACAACTGTTCCATGTCTAACAGAGGAGCCTTTAGCAGCAGATCAAGAGGATCTGCCCATTTCATTTATGCCTGGTCTCAAGTGGACATCTGTCATCCAACATTTACCATCACATACCTGCCCAGGAAAATTCCAAGCAGTGGCTATTTCTGGATTCCCTTTCTCAGAAGACAAAATAATTTTCCAGACAATTCCCCCTGCTACTTTTTTCTTCATAGGCTTCCCTCCCACAACAGGAAGATGCTGAATTTGATCTCCAAAAACATCCACATGATTTTCCTTCTAACACAAATCGACTATAAACAAGATGCTGCTTCTCTTTGACAAACCCTTTCTCCTCAGATCCTTGGTCAACCATCACCTCAGAAACACAGCACACCACTTTCCTGGCCAAGACATGCCATGCCATATTCCAACCCTTTAGGTTGGCAAGGTATGGCAAGACTTCAGGGGGTGCTTGTAAATCAGTATCTTGTCCAAAGTGGTGGCTGTAAATTCTGCTGTGTGCTTGCCTTTGGGGTCCACTGAACAGAGAGAGGAACCCTTTGCAGTCAGCAAGCAGCTCTGGGAGCTGCTGAGAATTGTTGCTGTTACTAAACATGGAAAAAAAGAAGGGAGAAAAAGAGTTCACCTCCCCATGTGAAGTTTGGGGGCTGATAATCCAAAAGATAATCTTTTCTCCTCTTTTATCATCTTTTCTTCCAGGCAATTGTGTTTCGACTTTGCTGTTGAGTGTAACAGCAATGAAGAGGGAGGGAATGTTCAGACAATCATAGAATGCCAGGTTGGAAGGGACCTCAAGTATTATCTGGTCCAAACATTCCTGGCAAAAGCATGGTCTAGACAAGATGGCTCAGCACCCTGCCCATTTGAAAACTATTAATTATGCTTATTACAGCATTGGGCAAAAGGAAACAAAAATGTTTAAATATTTTAGCATGATTAAAACAAGCATCAATTTAATGCTTTTTAAGTCTCGAATTTTGAGGACCCATTGACTTTATGCCAGACTTGGAATGAATTGAAGGGATGGTTTATTGAATTCTGCTTTGTTCTACTAAAGCTGGAGATGTGTGACAGAACTCTGCCAGTCATACTGCTCAAATGTAAATGGTCAACTAAAATCAGAACTGGCTTGGGCAAGCTGTGAGGCAGGTTGCAGGGGAAACCTGCAGCACAGAGCAGAGGGTGCACTCAGCCCCAGGCTCCAGGAGCAATGGAGATGTAACTTGTACATTTTATTTTTGCCTTAGAAAATGCCCATGAGCCTGTGGATGTAGAGTGTTAACAGCATTTTTTTTTTTTTCCACAGGGTGGATAAAGCTCAGCATAGGTTAACTCTGTCTTCAATATTTCCTTCTTTCTGACACTAAACAGATTTCTGCCACCAGAGAAAGCCTGCACATTAAAGAATGGCCTATTTTTGCCTGCACTTTGAGATGCCATTCAGTGTTAAAGGGTGAAAACCAAATCTATGCTGCCAGGCTTGCCTGTGACAAAATACAACCAATCCTTTCTCTGCTTTTTTTATTTCTCCCTGCAGCCAAATGGTAGTTAGTTGCCTGTGCTTATGCTTAAAAACCTTGAGAGGAGAACTGCAGAATTCCTGCCTTTTTCCCCTGAAGAATTT
>JAOEGS010002659.1:0-16122 GCA_025447755.1 Corythornis vintsioides | reverse complement strand
AAAGGATTCTTTTCATTATATATTATTTATATATTATAGCATTAATTATATATTATATAGTATTAATATAATTAATATAATAATATATATTATATATATAATACTGCTTTTGTGCACACAGTGAGCCTGCTGATCTTGGTTTCTTTGGAAAGCAAGCATTTCACCCTGGTGTTCCTATATGCCAGGAGAAGGAGAAATGCTTCCCCTTACCACTGCTCCCTGTAAGGAACCCTGAAGCAAGTGATCCCAAGGTTCTGAGGCTGTATTAAAGTAATTTAGAGTATGCTGCACTATATGGGCAGTCCTTCATGACTCTGCTTTAGAACATCACAATTACTTCAGTAATACTTTTGTTCAGAAGAAATAGGGTGTGTTATTCTCCCATAACAAGCCAAGCTAGAACAGGAGTCCCAGTAGCCCTTATCTTGGCAGCTGGGATATATCTTATTTGAGCAGCACTCTGAGCTGTGCCTTTATCTTCCTGCCATAGACATACTTTAATAAATGATGTTACACAAGATAGCTGTAGTACTTGAAATAAACACTCCAGTAAAATTCCTACACAGCAGAGAGCTCTGGAAAGGGTTGCTGTTGGACACAGGGTAGCATCTTTGTCTTGGCTAAGCTGGGGCTTCCCAGTTTTTATTTTTCTGTAAGAGTAAGAAATGCCTTTTTAAGGGAAAACTGAGATTCTTCCTTAATAGTCTATATTTAGTAACCAATCCTAATTAATCCCTAAGTTTGTGATACTATTCCCTTAATCAGAAGATGGAAGGATCTGGTAAATCTTGTGTAAATCAATTTGTAAAACTTCAATAATTGTGAGAAGTGTGCTGAAGCAGACAAAAAATGGGTAAGAGGCCACCTTAAGCCCAAGTAGAAACATGTTATGGACAGAATAATCTTGTATCATAACAACTCTGCATTAATAAAAGATAGAGCTCAGCTCTCTTGCTGGCAGATTACCCTTGCACTGTAAAAAAAGATAAGTCACTGATGCTGTGTTTTGTTTTTTGTTTCCTCTTTCAAGGTTCTGATCACCCACACAGCCTGTCTTACAAGCTGGAACTTGGATCAGACCAGGAAATACCCTCTGACTGGTACCCATTTGCTACTGTCCAGTTTGTTGTTCATGACACCTGTGCCTCAGGAACAGAAGTCAAGTCACTGGGCATAGAGAGTGACCTGCAGCCCCAGAAACACGTGGTTCTGAAAGCTTGTTATAATTGCCAGGTATTTTCAGGACTGTGTTTTCAGGGTTTTCCTCCTCTTCTTCCTCCCCTCTCCACCTGCCCCAAATATGCTTTTTATTATAAACATACTTTGTATGTACTTATCATCATGACTTGGAGCAAAAGAATCCGTAATAAGTAATTCCTTGTCTGATCAAAGATGCTGCTGGGAAACAGAACTGCAAGTGCAGTGTTGGGTTTTTTTCTGAGGTGAGCTATTTTGGAAGCTGTGGTTTTGAAACATAGTGGGTCTGGAAAAGTTTTGTAGCCAAACTTTTGTTTGTTTTCCATTACTGCAGTTCACACTTTCAGTGCCCAACTATTTGCTAATTCTACCTGTTTTGTTGTTTGTTTGTTTGTTTGTTTTCTAATTACAGGTTGAAATTGAAAAGAAGTGGATTAGGCTTGATGGAGAAGATCCAGATAAAGCTGACAACTGCCTAATGCAGTAAAAGAGGACAGGAGGCACCATCATAGGATATGAGTAGGAATCAATTTACTAGGAAATTCTATTGTTAGAAGCACAGTGACCTAGTTTAGGATAAACATGGTCATTGGAATGTTTCTTTTTTTTTTTTTTTTATTAAGTGCTTTTGGGTTTGATTCTGCAAATCAGTACTCATTTGACTGACCTGCATTCAAGTAACCTTCCTGTCATGGGAATACTGGTATGGATAATGTCTCCTTGTAAATTGTTGCAGGATATGAGCACTTATTTGTAATATATTTTTTTCCTGTTGTGTATCTATGACTTGGGAATGATCTCACATTCCATATTGAAACCTAATAGAACTACTCAAAGAGTTAATGTTGCTTGGACATACAATATTCAGCAATAAAAACTGCCAGAGTGCCAGACCAGCATCTGTGTAAGGTCCAGCAGGACCAATTACATTTTCTAGTGGTGTTTGAATACTGAAGTCCCTCATGTTTCTGCTCCCTTTGATATATGTGAACAGCACAAGTCATAATATTATTCTTGACAAAAACCTCAATTAATGTGTTGGAAACTGGGTGATTTAATTGGTAAAATGGGAAAAGTTCCTCTGAAATAATATTCTTCTGTGACTGTGAGTGTTTCCTCCCCAGCACTTTATAGCTCCACTCAAAGAAATCTCTTGGGGAAAAACCACAACATATGGTAGATGTGACTGAAATTTCTGTGCCAGCATTAGACAAATCTTTTTCACTGCTGCAGCAAGTGAGACAAGGGGCAGAAGCATAAATTCAGGCCTGTTTAATTTGAGGAAGCTTTGAGAATTTACACTAGTGAAGGCTTTTTCCCCACAAACTGCAGAAATGGCTGTTTGCTGCTGTTTGCTCTGTTTCCTTTAGGATGCAAGTTCACCGTGTTGGTTTGGAAACTGCAGGAGGCTTTCAGTTACTTTTAAAATAGTCTTTCATGGGAAGATGCTCCTGGCTCTAAAGGTGTTTTCTGGGGGGGAAAAAAGGCAAGAATGGACCATCACAAGAGATGTGAAGCTGTGATGCTTCAGCAGGCAGCTTGAGCTACTACTCCCCCATATCAATGTGTTAACTGTGTTTTCAACAAACTATTGGCATTTAGGGAAAGGTTTTAATGCTTCCCATTGGCCATTATCCCCTCTGTCATTTTCTGCAGGCTGTAATTCCATATCTGAAAAAAAAAATCTGTTAAATTAAAAAAATGATCCTGATTTTTTTTTCTTTCCCTGCAGTTTTCCTAAAATTACACTTACTACAAAGAGAAATTAGTAGAGAACAAAAATACAGTAATGCACTAAGTCTCACTTTATATTTTGTCACAGCTTGTAACTGTTTATATGAACACTGTGTAAAAATACAGATAAATGTTATTCCCCAAAAGCAGAAATATGTGGGATATGCACTGAGAAAATTACCAGTCTGAGGAAACAGAAGGCCATAATATGAACCTAGTTTATCACAATAAACTTTTCCCCCTGTTTGGAAGCTGAGAATGAAATGGGTAATAGATTCTATAGTAAGTCCTGAGGGCAGGTTTTTTATGGGTATTGCATTGCCAAAGCCCCAAATAGACTATTATGGTACTTTGGCTTCTCTATATATCCTCTTTTATTAGCAGATTATATTATTATAAATCTAAGCAAGTGTTTGAGTCTAGTAACGATCCAAATATGTCTCAGCTCTTGCATCCTCCATCTGTGTTTTGACTTGAGAAGCCATTAGCACCTTCAAGTTGTGTTTGGTTTGTTTTATTCATATTTAATTTTGGTTTATATACTTCTGAGCTGAGCTAAGGGGAGCAGTGTGTGCCAGGGCAAAGTGTTTATACTTGGCATTCAGTCCACTGAAGTCCATGCTTATACTGCAACTACTATGAACCTCTTTGGTCAGTGAGGTAGAGGAAGCAAAACCCATGTTGCAGATACCTGCACTGACATTTGTCTGCTGCTTTGTTCTGGTTGGCATTAATACAGCTAATTCAGAAAATCTGTTAGTGATGGTTATTGTCCAAAGCCTGTCTGGCCCAGCTGGCCCCTATTTCTCTTGTCTTTAAGGAGGAGGAACAGCCTCTTGGAAGTTCAACTTCACCTTAGGGTCCCTATTTGCAGCATTCATCTCTTGGGCATTCAAAACCTGGTGGTGTTATGGGTCCTGCAGAAGCAATGGCTGCTTTTCTTCTGTTAGGTGTCTGCTGTGTCTTGGGTGTGCTTAAGAAGCTTAAGAAGAAGAGCTGACCCCTCAAGATCTAAGCTATTGTTTTGAATGGCCTAAGTGATGAACAGCCACATTACAAGTCATCTTTCCTGCTAGTGAGTCTGTATTATATCTGGTATGGTGCAAATGATCATTCATCCTTGCTGAATTTGTTAATGTAAAAAGGTCAAGCTACAGCTTTATCTATGTTGCAGACTCCTGGATTTCCATCTGAGGCCTGCAAGACTTGCCATTAACTTTAATCAGAGTTGGATCGGGATCACAGGGAATTAATTCCACAGAAATACTGCCACACTGAAAGAAAGTTACTCTGTTTAATGCATGGCTTTCAGTTTAAACCTGACAATTAGTGCAGCCTAGGGCTGAATAATTACCCAGTTCAGTCACAAACTGATGGTTGCATGCCTTGCTGTCAGAATATTTTAAAATAAGCTGTAGTTTAATGAAAAAAAAGTTTGAGCTGCCTGACTTTCCACCCTTCCCCCATCAAATTCTAAAGTTCCTATTCTACTGCAACATGCAAAAGTAGAAATAATTTGGCTTCCCCTTTCTTCTTCACTGTCAGATGTCCTGAAGTATAACCTAATGACCAAATATTCTCCATGTTTAAGACTCATTTGCTGACATTTTCTCTGAATGCTACGGCTGGCGACAGTGAGTGAACACACTGCCTTTGATTCTTTAGAAGTCTGGGCTACAAGTAATTTGGGGAGGAGAAAGGAGATGAGGACCTATTTGCATAGGCTGTTGTGATGCTCAGCATCCAGCTAGCAGAAGGACTGGAGCTTTAAGTAACCCCTGAGGTACTTTGGCATCATGTGAGCAAGCAGGTGTTGCAGGTTTCTGCTCTTTGCTTCCCACAGCTACAGCTGGAATGTGCTGATGCCCTTGGCTCCCATTCACTAACAGGCAGGGCAGTATCCAGATACTCTGTGTTTCTTTCACAGAGGACCAGCAGGGTTTGGGATATTTTATATTTTAAACAGAAATCAGTGAGAACAGCTATTTTTATAGTGTGTTTGCTGAAACCAACAGACTTTATCTTGGCATTTGTCTTTCTCATGCTAATTCTGTTACTGTAGGTAAATGGCACTTGATGTAAATCTGGATTCAAACACCCGTTGAAGTCAATGGAAGTCTTTTAACTGACAAAATGGGATCTGCATCAAAGTCTCTAAGAATAAAGGAGAGGGGGGAAAAAAAGTACTAGTGGTAATAGGCAGGAAAAAAAATCCCAAAACTATAGAAGATTCTTGATGCTAGTAAATAACATGCAAGGCTTGTTTATTCCAACCAGAAAAGAGCATAAAAGATTGGGAAAAAAAGGTGTTATTGGGTGTCAGAGCTGAGGTTTGGCAGGGATTGGGAATGGGCTGGCTGCCCCTGTGCAGCAGCTCTGGAGAAATGAGGATGATGATGCACTCCATTGAACATTATGCCAAGCTGATCTCATCCTTATGCTCCTTGATTTTTTTTTTTCTTCAGATTCCATACTAATAGTCCAAAACTACTTTACATCTGAAAACATGGTTTCAGGTGTTGCTTTTAGTTGCATTTATTTTACTTGGAGGACTTCTTAGCTGCAGTATTGGTGTCCACACCTCTACTTCACATGTATTTGTCTTTTTGCTGACTAAACACAGTAACTAACTGCAGCAGTTAGTAGTCCTTAGCAATAATTTTGATAACTCTGAAGCAGTGCTGTTATTCTTAATGGAAAATACTATTTTATTTGGGTCTCTGTCAGTATAAATATAAACAGATCATGCTGATAATCTTGTAATAACATTTTGTAGATTGCATATTGATTAAAAAAAATAAAGTTGTATTTCAAGCTACCAGTTTCTTGTCCCCTCACTAGAAATTTATCAAGCTCGTTTTACATTTACTGTAATTAACTGGTCAATCTTGCATCATTGGGTATCCCAGTTTATTAGGAAGAGCAGTTCTACTCTGTGGGTGGGTGGGAGACATCACTCCTCTTCTTAGATAAAGCTAGTTGCAGAGAGCTGAATAATGCACTATATTCCATTAATGATAATTTACACCAGGCACTTTTCCTGCCTGATTTGCATAACAATGGTAAGCCAAAGAATACAGTGTTTTTTCCTGTTGAGTACTTCCTCTGATCTCTCTGGCATATTTCACTATAATGTAGCAACAGCTGTTTGAGACTTTCACAAAATTCAAAGTCTGTTCTTGAAAAGAGCTGTTACTAGGGAACTACTGCAACCTCTGTAGGGAAATATAAGAATAAGGAAGAGGTTTGTGGGGCAGCATTCAAAGAATGGGTTTAAAGTATAAAATAACCATGGCACTTGTCCTGCCATGACTTAACCATGCCTTAACCATGACTTGTGCTGCTGTCTCTGTAGCAAACCAGTCAGCTCATCTGGGAGACACTGGGAAATACAGTTAACATTAATTTTCATTGGTGTTCAATGCTGTGGTGAGCACCTGCAAACAGAAAGCAGGTGTCTAGCAGAAGTATAGTCTTCTTCCAGAGCTTAAACAGTTGGCAATGTCTAAAAGTATCAGTGAAGAAAACCATTCAGGTATATGAAAAAGTGAGATAAATTGCTAAAAAATACAAGTGAAAACATGAAAACATTTATTTTGGGGACAGTCTCCTAGTATGAGCTATTTTATAGTCCTGTTCTTTCCTTATAAAACAACCTGTAATTTTTTACAGTAACAATCATAACATGTTGTAAGGGATGTTCATGCTCCCTGACAAAGCCTTGCTGATAGAAATAAAAAGCCTTGGCTCAAATTCTGCTGTGCCATCCCATGAAACTCAGTATGATGAGGTATTTCTGGTTGTGGGTAGGTACAGCCTGGCATTCCATTGCACTGTGATGGCCTTTTCAGGTTTATATAGAATAACTTTCACTGCCATTTCCATAATCAACAATAAAATTGGGAGTAGAAGATACCCATGATGAGAGACTGGCAGTGGAGGTAGGAGGAGCAAGCAGGGAGTTGGCAGAAGGAATGGGCAGCAGGCAGAGCTTGTTTGCAAGGGCTGAGGAGAACTGCTGCCTCTCTTAAGGTGAAAAGTTTACCTACAAAAGGGACTGAAATAGAAAAGCAGTGAGAAACCTACACCAAAGTGCCTTCAAGGGAAGATACTGAGAACAAAGCTGCAAGTAATTTTCAGGGAGTATTTGTGGAAATGAACTGAATGCTCCTCTGGGTGTGGAGGAGAAGTCGGGAGCAGCTGAAGAAGTGGGGATATGGGCAGAGCCACCAGCCACACAGCAAGGTGAGACTGATGGGGCACAGTGAGAGGTGCCCTAAGTGAACAAGCCAAGCTGGTGCCTGCTGGTGGTGTGCCATAGCTCTGGGCAGTGCCATGCTGGCCTTCATGTACATGCTGTGCCAAGCAGAACTTCCTCAGACTGCCTTGAGCTTCCCTGCATCTCACCTGTACAACTCTTGGTAACCTGTGTCCCTGAACAGGGAGCTCTTGCTCATGCGAGGACCAGTGACACAGTCCTGCTCTAAGAGATGCCATAAAAATAGCAAATAAAAGTCAGCAGTGGAAAAGGGAAGATTTAAAGCAAGAAGTTAGGCATTAGCCTGATGATACCCAGAGGTAAGCTACGGCTGTAACCTTGTTGGGAGTGCTCTCTAGGGAGGGATCTTCACCTGCCAAGTCATCTGTAATGTTGAGTGTATTTTACTGTCTAAATGTAAGTGCTGATACCAGGATTTAGATGACAATTCATCTGAAATGGGGAGAGCCATCCAGTGCTAGGAGAGAAAAGGTGAAAGGCTGTTTCAGCCTCCTCCATGTAAAGCCATTACTGAATTTCTTTGCTGCTGATTGTGTGGTTATAACATCAAAAGGGGCTTGCAGAAGATCTGTTTCAGGTAGGTACACATAATAGTAGAGTTGGGGGGCAGGGGGGAGAGGAGTGAAAGTGTGTGTACAGTCAATTATTATGTCAGTGGGAGGCCAACCACGATTCCTCAGAAAGGGAAGCTCAGGATGATGACCTTGAGCAAATATTGGGGTCCTCACATTAATGTTGCCAACATGTCAATGCAGGTTAGTCTCCATATATGAGTTTTTCTTTAGTCTCGTTAAACTGGTATCAGGCAGTAAAAAGGAGAAACCTGAAGCTGTGCTTCAGCCTGTCTCTTAAAAGTCCCTTGCTGGATGATTTTAGTGGTATGGTTGGTGCTGCAAAACTCCCTGCTGGTGGAAGGGGCTACGGTGGTTGCTCAGTTTTATTCCTCTCCAAATTACCAAATGCAAAGTTAGACAGAAGCAAATTGGCCTTGACCAAAACATGCTGCTCTGCTCTTATTTAACTTCACTCTAAAACTGCTGGACTTCTGCAATCATCTGCCCAACTATGAACTTCCAGCAGCTAATTCAAATAAGAAGAAATGATGTTTCTGGCAGTTACTCTCCTGCTGCATCCTGCCTCTGCATGGCCATGCACACCCCTGGAGCTACTCCCTTTCCAAGGGAGCTGGGAGCCCAGGAGCAGGTAAGTGGCAGTTACAGATGAGTGAGGAGGGAGTGGGATTTCAACTGTTTGTGAGGGTGGGTAAAATAAGGTGGCAGGGAAGGGACTTGGAGAGTGATGAAGGTGGACTGTAGACAAGAGGAGGGAGCTGGACTGGTGGACAGAAGGCTGGGGTCTCTGGGGAAAGAGAGTGCTGTTAGTATCTGTATGTCATACCCAGGAAAATAAGGCTGACAGTAAAGGAGATGGGGGAAACAGGAGATGGACACCAAGCTGGGCACCAGCAGGAGTGTGGTGGAAAGCAGTGACACAAATATGGACAGCCAAATGGCTGTTGGCTGCTGTTTCCCTTTGAGGCTTTCTCTCCACAGAAGGCATATGTATCAGGGTGAGTGTTTAGGAGAAGCAAGGCTTAATTCATCCTTAATTAGGCTTACTCATACTACACAAGTCTTAGGGCTTATCAAGGAGCTGAGATATACAGTGCTATTTAGTATATTAAATCCATCAGAACTGCCATTTTTATACAGCAGTTTATACAGGTCAGAGCTCTGCTATGCCATGCAATGTCCTGAAAATTTGTCATTAAATTGAATTAAGGGACAGCTCTTTCTATAGTTCCTCTGATAAAGTGGTTTAAATCAGATAAAAAAAAAAAAAAAGAAAAAAAAAGAAAAAAAGAGAGGCCCTTGAAGAAACAGGAGTCACACATGAAAAATGAAAGAGGAACAAATCACAGGTCCCAGTGTCATCTGTCTCGGAACTCCGATGGAAATGATGGAGCTGGTAACAAAATCACACTGTTAATAAAATTGGTTATGAGACTTGAGTGCTGTATATCTGTGAGTTAACAGCTGAAAACAAAGGGAGCATGTTAGAGAGTATCTTTAAAATGAAATTACAGTTCTGTCCGTGTCAAGGCATCTCCAGGAGGACTGCCTGGATTCTGCAACCGAGTCCTCCTAAGAATAATTGCTTTTATTTGGAAAGGGGGGTGAAGATGGGATTTATAAAATACGCCTTGAGAAAGAATTCTGCAGTCCTGCAGTGAAGCAGCCATGTTCTTCTCCAGCAGCAGTGCTGGATTTCAACAGAAGAGGGCATCCATTACCAACCATCCGAGTTTGCTGAAGGCTCTCCGTTTCTAGAGGAAAGGCATTTGAAAACGGTAATTTTTTTAAACGATTAATAAAGGTTCATCATCCAAAAATAAATCCTTCTCTAGACATCATGTACCAGAAGGAGTATAAATAATTACAAATTGGAACCCCTCCAATAAACGAACGTTTGAGGTGGCCTTAAGCAGCACCATCCCAAAATGCTGAGAAAAGCCCTGAAAAATCAGGAGGGTTTGAATGACGCCCTAATCGTTTTGATACCCTGGCTGATAAACTCTTACGAGCTCTTGAGGAGACCTCAATGGGGAGAGCTGGATTGGAAGCTGAACCAAGACTGCTGAAACCTGGGTGCTGTTTCCAACTGCCATTTGTGAGCTTGGCCAAGATATTTGGTGTGTCTGTGCCTCAGTTTCTTCTCTTAAAAGCGGGGTTAAATGTTAACAAAATGCATAAGCATGAACATCACCACAGGGTTGCACTTTATTCTTGCAGGACACTGATATTAGGTTAAGATCAGCAATATTGAAGCGAGCCAGTCAGTACCAGTAATGCTATTCATAGAGATTTTAATATTTTTTCTTGCTCAGAGAAGATTGAATTTTTACAGTGTCTTCCAAGCTTTCTCATGCTGTTCAGTTGACACTGCTTGCAGTGCTTGGATGAAAAGACACCTTCCCTAGGAGTTAGTGAAAGAAATTATATAAAGTTTGTTGTTAGACCTGAGATGAAAGCACAAGCGCCTTGGTTAGTAGGAAGCACCCTCTGCAGCCTCCCTGTGCAGCTTGGGAAGATGTATTTCCATCCCCAGTTTTAATTTTCTCCCCAGTGATAGCTGTGTACTGTCAGTAGGCTCAATCTGCTGTCCCTTGCATGAAGGGAGCTGACATGTTTGCCTCAGAGACAGGAGTATGGTATTCACTGGCAATACAGAGGGTATAATTTGCAACTCCTGGGGCATGTCCACAGTGCTTTGTGCTGGTGGGATATACTGGGTATATACAATTACAGAGAGACCACTACCAACCTGAAGTACAAGTGGAGCTCACTTGTTTTGCTCTGCAAATTTTCATGTGGACATAGCCAAAGTCGCCTGACTACTACTCTGAGAAGTTTCAGAAGACTGCAAAGACTTTTTTTTTTGGTATAAAGCTCCCCAAACTATCTTTTTTTGTGGTTAGGCATGCAAATTGTTCCAATTTCAAGGCATTTTGTAATCCCTAGCTAAACAAAGGGTGGTAGAAAGCAGGGACCTCACAACAGTGGAATAGGTTCCCCAGGGAGTTGACTGAGGCACCATCCCTGGAGATATTCAAGGTGAGGTTGAACAAGGCTCTGAGCAGCCTGGTCTAGTTGAGGGTGTCTCTGCTCACTGCAGGGGACTGGACTAGATGACCTTTGGAGGTCCTAAACATTCGAAATCTTTCTGCACTTCTACCTTTGTAAAACTGCTGCAGGGTGTGCTGGCAGATAGATGGATGGCTCTGCGTGGGGTTGATCAGTGCCATGAGAAGTTGCAGCAGTAGGTCGTAGGATCCCCATCTGAAACCTTCAGGGCCATGGGAGATCCTAAATGCTGCAGCTTCTTCCTACTATCTCTGCTCACAGGACAGCACTAACCACACAGGAGAAGAATAATGACACTCATGGTATGCACCATCCCAGACAGTTTGGGATGAGCACTGTGCTTTAAAAAAATACACTTTATTTTTTTAAGGAAAACACATGGCTTGCCTTTTCCTCATGATGATGCAGGGCTTACAGAAGAGCTGAATATGCAACTGCTGTTTAATTCAAGAGCCAGACAGTGTCATTAAACATATTTTGTTGCAGAGCAAAATTACTTCGGTAGCAAATTGCATTTGTCTCACTCATGAAAATGCAACTTACAATATTATTATGGATGCTGCTTCTTTTGTTTTGTTGTTGTTGTAGGTGTTAGTCTGCTTATATAATTAAGGGTCTGTCAGTATTTTCATTAAAATCTTTTCATTTTTCAGGATGTGTGAGTCAGCCTTAAAAATTAAAGCATAACGGGTGAGACTCCTCTTCACAGGCTAAACAGCACTGTAACTACATAGCTACCTAGAAATGGTAGGTAGACATTTCTTTTTAGAAAGGAAAAAGGAAAGGAAAACTAGATGATGTTTCTAGGTTTAGTATCACCAGGGCAACACTGCTCCATGTAGAGATGGAAGGTGAATCAAGACCAAAGTATATATTCTCTTACATATATGAGATTAACGCCCATTTTTCCAGGCGAGTAACTGCTAAATTGGTAAATCTCTCTATTAACATCCGAACAGATTGCTGCAAATGTAAGCAATAATTTGAGTAGCGGTACCAGATTGCTTCTATTTAACCGGTAGCCTCAGCAATCTCCCTGTTTACAAGATAATAATGACTTCAGAGTTTACTAGAACAAAACAATACGCTTCTCTAGCCAGCTTTCTAGGTGCTAGAACGTCGGGGTTCTCCAGATCAAGGCTCTCTTCCCCTAGATGAAGTTTCAGGCTTAGGGTCCGAACTGCCAACCTTCCACCGTGCCCTTTGTGCAGCCCCGAGCCTCTCTCTTTTTGATCTCGGGAGCCGAGAGGAGCCACAAGTTCAGCTCGCAGGGTGCGGGAGGGAAGCGGGCAGCGCACCGCAGGAAGGACGGGCGGGGCCGGGGACGGGCAGGCGCCTTAAGGCGGGAGGACGAGGGGGTGGTGGCCGCCGCCATGGCTCACGCTAACCCCGTGGTGAGGGGCAGCGACGGCGGCGCCGAGGACGGGCTACGTTCCGGCCTCCGTTCTGGCCACCGTTCTGGCCACCGCGGTGGGCTCGGGGGCTGAGGACCGCCCGCCGGGGTCTGGCTGCCCTTTCGAGTGGGAGAGAGGGAGGGTAGGAGGGCAGGGAAACCGGCCGCCGGCAGTTCCCTCTTGCGGGAAGTTATGGAGTGGTTTCTCAAGTCGTTTTGGGGTTCTTTTTTGAGGTTTTTATAAAAAAAAAAAAAAAAAGGCGTTCTGTGGGCAAAAGTCTCATGTCAGGGATTGGGGGGGAGCTACGGGGAGCTCCGGGGTGCGGAGGGATGCTGTGCCAGGTGGTGGCTTTTACACCCCTCCAGGTTTAAGCTGCTGCTGCTGCTGCAGGTGGCACTTGAGGTGGTCCCTCAGGGCACGGGATTCCCAGTGAAGCCTTGGAGGCTTCACTGGCACTGTCTGCTTTGGTTCTTTGCAGGAATGGGGTGTTGCTAAGCTCTCTGTGCCACCCCAGTATGCATGGAGAAACCTGGAGCTGGTGACGGTGGCATTGGCCGTGCAGAGGGGCTGGTTGTGGCAAAGGGGTGCCTGTGTGTAAATGGGTGCCCAGAGCTGGGACCCACCCATGTCTGCACTGTAACCATATAGGGTTTGGAAGCATATGATGTTTGGATTGTACAGTTGCTGTGTGCAGTTTTAATCTAGCATAAGATTTGTACTTTTGCTTGCCCATCCTGGGAAGAGGAACAGGTCTCCTGAAAGATTTAAATCCAGTGTCTGTTCTGATTAACAAGGCAAAGCATTTGACAAGAGTCAACATCTTTTACAAGAGTGAATTTTGTTTGGGGTGTTCTGGGTTTTGTGGTTTGTTTTGTTGGTTGTTTGGTTGTGGTTAGGTTTTTTTTTTTTTTGAAGGATGTGGGGGTGTATGTGGGGGTGTGTTTGTTTTTTATTTTCATCTTCCCCATGTCGTGAAATGTACTGGGGGAATTCCTGGAGGTTTCTAACCTCCCTTAAGAAACCCTACCTGAGTGTGGTTGTTTGAAACTAGTGCTGTGTTTGCAGAATGTAACATCTTAACTTAATCAGGTATTACATTTCAGAATAAATTGTTCGTCATCTCCAGTTTAGAACCATTTTAGAGCAGTAAAATATTAATTTGATGTTTTGTTAGAAGTTAAGAATCTGGGATACTAATTTACATTTTTTTTAAGGTTACCTAAAAATCTCAGCTCCACCTCTCACTGTGTATAGGCTATTTGGTGGTAATGATAGTCAAGATTAGTAAGCTTTAAATTGCTAAATTAAAAGCTTAATATCTTACGTTTTCATCTGAGTGGATGAATCTTGAAGCTAATGTGTGCCTGTTGTCTAGATCTGACTAGAGGAGTAGGATTTAATCACTGATGTGGGCAGAAGAAGGAATAAAATTTAGTGTTGGAGCCCTGTTGTAGTATAAGATGAATGATACATATTGATAACTAGTGTTAAATTTTCCATAGCTATAGAATCAGCCTATTACCACAAAGAAATAAAAATAAATCTTTGTTATTTCTTGCAGGTTACTTGCATTATGCTTCTGCTAGCACATTTCAGTTTTAGCTTTTATTGTTGGTTGCCCTGTAAGTTAAGGGTGATCCCACTAGAATGATAAAAAAGTGGAAATGTCAGTTTTAAACTACTCATTTAGACATACTTGTTTGAAAATGCAGCACAGTTGTTTTCGTAGTGTTTCTAGGATTTCTGTAGCCTCAGAAACTAATAGTTTGAGGCTTGAATACTGTGTTTTTCCAGGGATGTGTGTTCAGGGATGCAAGATTTGAAAGACTGAGGGACTTGCAGACCCTTCACTTGACAGAGTATTCACTTTATTACACTGATCTGTTTGTGCAGCTCAGTTTGTAACAGTAGCTTGTGTGGCTAGATTAAAACTTTGTGATGACATTTCAAATGACCTAATGTTCATTTAACTGGAAAATCTTTTGGTTTTGTTTATGTAGCCTAAACTATACAGATCCATTATTGAAGATGTAATTGAAGGTGTGCGGGAACTCTTTGCGGAAGAGGGTTTAGAGGAACAGGTTCTGGCAGACTTGAAGCAGGTTTGTTGGGTTCCCCTGCATTAATGGAATCACAGAATCAGAGTTGTTAAGCTTGGAAAAGACCTCCAAGATGATCAGATCCAACCTTCTACCCAACACCTCCATGACCCCTAGACCGTGTCCCAAAGCACCTCATCTACAAGATGAACACCTCCAGGGATGGTGACTCTGCAGCTTCCCTGGGCAGCCTGTTCCAATGCTTAACTACTCTTTCAGTAAAGAAATTCTTTAATAATTATCTACACTTAATAATTTATAATAAATAGTATTTTATAATAAACAATTTAATAATTCTTTAATAATTATCTAATCTGAGCTTCCCCTGGTGCAACTTGTGGCCATTTGCTCTTTTCCCGTTGTTAGTTACTAGGGACAAGAGGCCAACACTGGCACTATAACCTCTTTTCAGGTATTTGTAGAGAGCAATAAGGTTTCCTTAACAATAGAAGCTGTGTATTTAGTTTTTTTTCTTTTGATATGATGTACCTGTCCATTTCTTTGCCCTCCAAAACATGCCAGTTTTTGCCCTTAGAATTATAAGTACCCTGTGAATCATGTGGTGGGCTGCTGGAAGTAAAAATTAAGTAGTGATTCTATCCATGTTTATTGGAGAAAATCAGTTTACTCTTGGTAAAACTAGACATACCCAGTTATCACCTTCCACATGGCTCGTGTTTAAAGCTGATACCTTTTTACCTTAATCTTTCTGCAGCTTTGGGAAACCAAGGTGATCCAGTCTAAAGCAACAGAAGGCTTCTTCAGGCACAACCACCCTACTCCCCAGTTCACCCTGCAGTTGCCACACAGCTTTCACCGCATTCTGCAGGCTTCAGCAGGTCAGATGGTGTTGAACACAACAGCTGCAATTTCAGAATAGCTTAGTGTTTCAGGAGTGGTTTTTAGGAAGACTAGAAAGTGCTGCAGTCATCTTGGTTTGCAAGGCTTATGTAGATATCTGATAGGAGGGGAAACAGTAATTACTTGAAAGCAGAATTTGAGTAATAAAGGCTGAATTAAGCTTTGATTAATGCACGGATGTCTAGATCCTCTTGATCTGGTGCTTATTTCCAGTAGCAAAACATGAATTTTAGCTTTCTACTTTGCAGTCCAGAAGTGTAGCCCTTCAACTGCTAATTTGCCCCCTAGGGTTAAGCTTTCATTTCTCTTTTAATCAGTGCTGTGATGTTTGCAGAGGTTATACAGCCTGTTTGTGCCATGCAGCTCTGCTGCCAGGGTTGGAGTTTAATCTGGTTCTGCACTTCTTGAAGTGTAATCCCCTGTTCAAACAGAAGAGTGGGAGTTTTGGGAGAGTTCCTTAGTTTGTTTTCCTAAGGACACTGTTCGTGTTGCAGAGAAGCACTGGATTTTCACACAGCCTCTGCCATCAGGACCTGTTCTTCTCAATTAAGTCCAGCTGACCACCGTGGTAATGTTCTAATAAAGTGTAAGGCTCAGCTGAGGCTTCTCCCAGTGTGAGAGAACCTTTCCCCATAAAGGACAAAACCCATGTGAGATGATTTAAAGCAAATCTGTTTCATTGTGCACCTGGGGGGTGGGCAGGCACACCTCACCTGCTTTTTACAATCTTCATAGCTGAATGGACTGATTTTAGGGACAGATGTTTTAGTTATTCCATGTGGTTACAGGGAATATAGCTTTGGGTTTCTTTGTTTTTTGAGACTTTATATATTTAAGGAGTTTTACCTTGTTACTCCTCAGTTTTAGAAGGGCCATAGTAAGGCAAAATCATCTGTTGATGCCAGTGAAATATT
>JAOEGS010002656.1:1771-15090 GCA_025447755.1 Corythornis vintsioides | reverse complement strand
CAAAAAAGCCCCCCAAACACAACCCAAAAAAGCCCCCCAAACACAACCCAAAAAAGCCCCCCAAACACAACCCAAAAGGAACCCCAAGACAACCAAAAAAAACCCCAAGATAACCCAAGCAAAACCCTCAAACACTACCTGACAAGGTGCTGAATATTCCCCATGCTGAAGGTAGCCACCATCTCCAGAGAAATGCCTTTTCCCTCTTCAGCTCACTCACCTTGGCCTCCAAGCTGTGAAGAGATGACAATTTTTCTAGTATTAAAAGAAAAATGTAGAATATTATTCCCTCCTTTGGAGCTATTTTCTCCCTGTCACATATCAGATTGTGGTAAGTTGCAGGATGTCAAGCTAGCAGCAAAGCAATGGACAGAAAATACATCTAGTTTTTGACTTCAGCTGCTGATCACAAGCTTGCTGTGGATCTAAGATATATTCTCATGTGCACATGGGAGTTTGCACTTCTGTCATTCCCTGCAAGCTCAGAAGGGATATTCCTTTGACTCTGAGCCATCAGAGCAAGGAAAAAAATCTCTATTTTATAAAATATCTCTTCAGTACAAGGGAATGCTTTCCATATGCTGTGGGATTCAAAATACAGCATCATGTAACATTTGGGTGGAAAAGTTGTGGGGGAAAAACCTTCTTTCTATAAAGAGCTGTATAATAAAAGGAAATTAGAGAGAGAAAGTTTGTGAACAGTTAACCATTAATACCCTGAAATACAAGCTTCACTTCTTTTGGCAACTTCATCTTGCTCTGGAAAAAAAAATAATTTAAAATTCATTTCATATTTTTACAACTGAAGCCAAAAAGAATCATTGTGATCATTGAAGCATCTATTGAGCAACAACAACAACAAAAAAAGCCAAAAAAATAAATCCAATATGCTTTGAAAACAAAAAGAAAATGAAGTTGGGGTGCTGGTTTGGCAGAGTATTAGTGATGTCCTACTGTCTCCCCCTGGATACTTCTGGATCAGAGCAGTTCCTTGAAGCCATCATACCCAGGATGTTTGTCAGAATCTCTGTTCTCCACAATATCTCTCACATCATATAAAAATGAGTCACTTTTTTCTGCTGCTGGACACAAAACTTGTCATTTAATCACATAAAAAGACTTGCAAGGCACCAACCTGTGGGATACACCAGGTGTGCAGTAGGAAAATGAAGCAGCATTGGTCAGAAAGCAGATTCTTGTTAGACTTTGCTCATTAATGCCTCCTAAGATTTCCTGATTTTTCATTTGGTTATGTGTTTATTGCTTTGAAATGCAGGTTTTTACTTGCCTTCTTCATTAGCTTTGCTTTGGAAGAGTTCTCCCCTTGCAGGCATCTCAGGACACCAGGAATAAGCAAATATCATCAAAGATGTTTTACAGCTCAATCAACCCAGAAGCTCAGCTAGAGGTTTTTACACAGCACAAGATGAAAATGAGAGTTAAAACAGAAAGAGCTGCCAGCCATAAAATTATGAACACAAAGCAGAGGAACCTACCCCTGTTTTTCCTGACTTCTGAAGGGTCTTAATCCACTCTTGTGCCTTCTGACCATTAGTTTTATACTGGAAATTGTTCTTTCCCTCCTGGAAACTGAGGGCTTTAAGTTGTCTGGTGGCCTTGTAGTTGGCATCCCAGCCTGTGCTGATGCCAGGGACTGCCTTGACCCAGCTGCAGGACCTTGCCCTTGGCCTTGTTGAACCTCATGAGCTTCACACAGGTCCACTTCTCAAGCTCATCCTTGATCCATGACAGTGCAACACAACAGGGTCATCTGAGAGCAAAGAAAATAACCTGAATTTCAGTCTTTAGACCTGTGAGTTGAGAAGAACCATGATGATAAATAAGTATATATTGACCTTTGGGCTTCCATTACAGAGCCCAAAGAGAGGCAAAGCACCAACCAGAAGCAGCAAGCACTTTTATCTCCCAGCTTCTCTCAGTTCAGTCCAAAAAGCAGATGCAGAAGTTCTAGAATCAGGTTAATTCATTGTCATGATTAAAAATAACTCCAAAAAAAAACCCCAATCAACATCCCCAAATAAACCCCAGCCAGAAAAACCCACCAAAACAAAATGGATAAATACTTCCAATAAAAATCTTGCAGGTGACCTGGTGACCACTGGCAGAGTTGTAACTACAAAAAAAAGTGGGAGCAAACTTTGGTGGAGATGGGAAGAGGTTGTCAAAATTTTACCAGCACTGTAGCCCTAAATTCAAACCTTAAATCTTCTAGGGTGTGATCTGAGCCACAACTAGGAAAGCTGGTTCATGCTGAAGTGCCTGAATGAAAGGGACCTTAATCTCCTTCTCTTTTCTTGGAGTAATGAAAACATTCTAGACAGAAGCATGATTGTTATGTTGATGATGTCCCTTCAACTATTTACAGAAGTGCTGCCAAGATACCACAAGAAAGGCTGAGCAGAAAGTATTTCCAGCACATCAAAAAGCAGGAAGCATGGGAAATCTTCCCACTAGAAAAGCCTGATCTCATGAGATTTCCAGCTCAGTGGTTTAACACTTGCTGTCCCATAAATGCATGGGCATGGGCCAGGAAAGGGTTCCTAAAGCACCAAATGGTGATAAACACATGATGGGAGCAAGTAAATATTCTCTTTTCTGAGTGACCTGGGCTAATGTGCACAAAGGAAACTTCCTCTGAGGTTTCCTGAACTGCCTGGATGGGGGCTGCCCCTTATCCACATGACAAAGGTGCTGGCCCATCTTAATTTCATTTCTAACATTCATTTCTAGCATTAATTTCATTTCAAACATTCATTTGCTCCAAGGACAGTCTAACCACAATCTGAAGCACTCAGGTAAATACTGCCAGGCTTGCAATTTTTTTTTTCCCCTTAGCACCTGCAGTCCTCTTTAATTACTCATAAATCTGCTCACCAGTCTCCAGGCATCTCATGAACCTCTGAATGTTTTAGCTCACATCAGCTTTCTGTCTTTGACAAAACCTAAATGTGATAGATGGAGTTGCACCAGCATGAAAATGACAAATATTGTATTGATAAAGACAAAAAAAAAAGCATAATCAGACCTTTTCAGAGTCTACTCAAGTTATTGCTTCAGCTGTCAAAATAATCCCTGTATCAGCTAAGTATTTATACCAAAATATTGGTTGCTTGGACGTGGTAGGTACCTTAATCAAGCTGCATCTATTGAGATGATGGCCTGAGCTGCATGGAACAGGGTCAGAGGTTTGCATCAAGGGGCTGCTACAGGGAACAGGCTCCTGCTGCTGAAGATTTGAGGTGGATTAAAAGGATGTGTTGAGGGAGAAGCCATCTCCAGATCAGGAGCCATTGAAGAGCAAGGATGAGTTATTCAGCTGCCAGGTGAGGGCATGGACAGCAAGGGAATGAGGTTCTGGGAATGCAGGGAAGTTACCTCTTAAGCTGGACCACAGCAACACCCTGTTGTTGTGCCTCTAGACAGTCCAAGGGATCCCCTGCAGCTTGATTTGGCCTCCCTGCAACCTCAGCCACTAAGAGACAGTTGAGGGAATGGCTGTAATGTGACCAAGCATCTGAGCCCCAAGGCTGAGTGGGTTGCAAATAAACTGAAGCAAGCTGCTTCTAAATTGAACTGAGTGCCCAGGCCACATTCAGCTTCCTTTGAAGTTGAGTTCATCAGCAAACAGCCCTGTTTTGAGGAAATGAAGAAGCCTGTGAGAATGCTGCAAGGCTTTTGGTCAGGCTTTGAGCAGGATCCTACTCAGGACTTTAGTGAGGGTTTATTATTCTAATGCTGACAGGCATGTACAAAAGCTTGGGGACTGACATTGTGATGGATTTGATAATTGCCTTAATTTTGGCTTTGCTGAGGATTCTTTTCATTAATATGGAGACTGGCTTAATTAAAACACACACATGGTGAAGCAAACCAAGCCAAGAAAAAGCTCCTGCACTGAGTGGTGGAGAATGGCTCTTCTACCACAGATGCTCTGCCCAAAGAGGACACATCCAAACTGTTATTCATGGAAGGGGTTGGGAGGGACCTTTCAAGGTCATCTGGTCCATCCTGCAGAGAGCAGGGCCATCTGCACCCAAAGCAGGGTGCTCAGAGCACCAAACTCACCTGGGATGGTGCCAGGGCTGGGGCAGCCCCTCTCTGGGCAGCCTGGCACAGCCTCTCAGCATGAAAAATGTCTCCCTTCTGACTTGTCTAAAGAGTTCTGGAGCCAAACCACATGCAGAGAAATAAGAGCAGAGCTGTTAGAAAATACCTCTAGAATAGTACACTGAAAATTACATGATCTTAACACTGAGATATATATAGCTGCACAGAACCACCATACTATCAGCAGAAATTTTACAGCCATTCAAGACAAATTTTTGCTTGGAAACTGAGCACAAAACTATTATTATGTCTCACATGTTTCCAAGAATAAAAAGAATCTGAAAAGCCTGGCAAAAAAAAAAAAAAGTATTGGTGGTGACAACATACAACAAAGAGCAGAAAAATGCCTTTGAAGTGAGGCTAAAACAGTCTCAAAGAAGGAATAACAGGTACCAAAAAGATGTGGGGAATGGAGAAATCTAAAGAAATCATCAAACCACAGGAGTGAGAATTATTCAGGAATTATCAGGATCTTTTGAAGCTTCTGAAGCAGCATAAAGAGGCAGATCAGAAAGCTTGCTGATGGCTGGAGTTAAATGAGGGTTTTCTCCACTTAACCCTCAGTCAGGGCTCCATCACTCAGTGACCCCTTCCTGGCCAAGAAAGAGAGGAGACTCCCAAGCTGAAATGAAATTGGATTTAACAAAACAGCAAAGCTAATATTAATACCAATATAAAGTATAAAAAAACACCCCTCTACTCAGCCCAGAGTGGTCACAATAACCAGGAGACAGACCTCAGGGCAGAATGGTGAGGGAGGCTCCATGGATGGAGAGAAACAGCAACAGGGAAAGCAAGAGAAGCTTCTACCTTCAGCAAACCTCCTTTTATTCTGAGCATGATGTTTCTGGGATGGGACTCACCTGGAGCAACTCAGGGCAGCTGCCCTGGCTGCCTCCAACCAGCTAATGGGCTGCAGACTGGGAATGTGTCCCAGTGAAACCAGGTCACCTACTCAGCAGCTTGTTAAAGGTGAACTCAGTGGCACCAGAGCCACTTGAGTAATGACAAAATTTTGTGGTAGCAAGTGCCCTGATACTTTATAGTGGGTTTTATATGTATAAAATAGATATATTTTATATATATTAGATTTTATACCTCAAACTCTCCAGGGAAAGAAACAGCACAGCCAGCAAAGGGTTACCAAACTATTCTATTATGTATATGGGCAGTATCTAAAGACACATGGAGTCTGAAGAGTCTTCCTTGCTGTTTTTCTACACCATGCTCCTTTAATGGTGGATAAATACTAAATTTAAGTGGCTGGTTTTCCCTTCCTATCTTTATTTTTACCTGCTTAATGCAGTATTACTATCCTATTGTAGCTCTCTCCTGCCTGAGCAGCAGTACTTGTTATTTAGACAGAATTATTTTAACAGGGCTAAACCTTCTGCCTCCTAATTAAGCTGCTGGAATAGTTAAGCTATGATTTTTTTACCTTCAGTAACACTATGCAATCCACACAAACACAAGATAAGGAGGGAAAAAGCTCTTCCAACACAGGGCTGGCACATCAACAGCTTTTCCCAAGGCATCAGAGGGAGCAAAGACACAATTTGCCCCACCAATTTCACAGCCAGAGAAGCACAGGGGTTGATTCAGAGCACACAAAAAAAAGTTCAAGGTCCTGGAAAGAGTCAGAGCTCTGGGTGCTGGGCTCCCAGGGGCAGAAAATGAGGGGCACAGGGCTGCAGAGGAGGGAGCAGAGCAGCTGGCTGTGCTTTTTAGACAGGCCAGGGCTACTCAGACTTGGCCAGCATGTCAGATCCAACTGCTCTTTCCCCTGAGCTCTGAAATAATAATGCTCTGTTTTCCCTCTTTTTTGGTTTTGTTTTTTTTTTTTTCATGTCCTTTCAACCATACTGCTATTTTTATGCTTCACTTGCTGGCACTTGGATCAATCACAGTAGGACCTGATTTACAACCTGTATTCCAGACATTGCTCCTAGCAAAGGGTGGGGGAGTAGGGACAAGTGTGTTTAAACACCCATTGTGCAGTGTCTCCATTTGGCTCCAGGATATGTTTGGCAATAGAAGGTTGGGGAAAGAGGCTGGTTCCTCTCTCATTTATACCAATTAACAGAGAAGCAAGCTGGCTGTTTCCACAGAGTCAACCCCAGTGCTTTTCAGTGGGTCGGGTTGTTTGCCCCCAGACACAGAGCACAATCTTGCAGCTCATTAAGGATGGCTTTTCTAGAATAAAATGGGGGGGGAAAAAAAGAAGATTGTTTTCTTGGAGAAAACTAAACAAATCTGACATTCCACACCACGTGCTGACCCCATCTGAGAAGCCTTTGGTTTTGAAGCCAAGGCACGACCTTCATCTCACTTGGGACATGGGGGGAAAAGCAATAATGCTGATTTTGAGCACTGAGGATCTGTTTGAAACACATAAAAACCACTGTCTTTAGAGCTCTTTCAAGAGATGATGTAGGAGCCAGACCCACAGCTACCTCAAACTCCTGGATGGGGGATCCCAGACAAAAGTGAGGTGGCTCAAAGGCTTTGAAGCTGGTGGGGATCCCACTGGCCATGGGTGGTGGTGCCAGGTTGGGTGCCAACATGCCTGGGAAGGAAACAAGGCTCAGAAGGATTTTACACAGGAGTTTTTAAGGTTGTTTGCAGCACATTTTGGCTTTTTTAGAACAGTGCTGGACAGTGCCAATGACTGAGTGCACCCAGTTGATGCAACATAGACCATCCTTGTAGTCTCCAGAAATTCAGGAGGATTGTCAGCAGCCATTACACAGATATTCCAGTCCCAGGAGAGTCATTCCAGCCCTCTGATCAGTTTTGAGTCCCTCCTCTGGACCTGCTTGGAGAGGTTCATGTCTATCAACCAAGAGGTGGATAGTTCATTCCATGTCCCAAAGGGTAAAGCTCTGTGCTTTACACCCAGGGTCTGGTTATGGCCCCATCAGCTCTACATATCCATGTCAAGATGATGAAGTCCCATCAAGATAATAATAGCAGGAGTTGGCTTTGGAAAGATTGCAGCTGGATCTAGTCCTTGCAGGAACAAAGAAAGCAAGCAAAGGATCTCTCCTGTCACAGAAGAGCACAAATCAGATGCCTTCTTCCTGAGGAAAGAGGGAGTCCAGAGGAGTGATGGAGCTGCAATCCCACCTCACCCCACACCCCCTGAAAAGTTGAGTAGATGAAGCAACACCTCCCTGAAGACTGAGCTGTGTGATAGACTGGAAACAGAATGAGCACAAAGCAGAATGACTTGAGCAGTTTTCTTGCTGTGATTAGCCTAATTCCAGTAAGAAATGTGCCCTCACACACAGCTACATTGTGCTACTGTGGTCTGGACATATCCTTGCCAAGATGCTGAGGCTGCTGCTGGGAATTCTTCAGAGGAACTTTGCTTCTTTTGTTCTTGTCTTGATGAGCTCCTTGGAGAATAGGATGGTTGTAAACTCTTCAGTACTGACCTGTATCCAGCACGTGGTCTTCAGCCCTGAGAGTTCACAACTCTCAAAGAAGAGGTTGAGAAGGAAGTTTTGGCAGGTGGCAGTTTTATTCTGGAATGGAAAAGTGGCTTTAGATGTACAGGCAAAAGATGGGGATGTTCTCCTGAGACACAAGTTCCATCCAGTGAGCTCAGATCTGGAGCTGGATTGGTTGAGATCTGAGGATGAAGTCAGATTTTCATCTGGGCAGCAAGGAAACTGGAAGAGTAAAATCTGTCTGAAGGAAAAGGTATCACCCAAATTCCTGGCTATTCATGTTTCTAGATCCCTAAAAGAAAAAGAAAATCAGGAAAACCTTTGTTCCTGGAAACAAAACCTTTGCATTCATGCCCACAGTTCTTCCACTCTTGAGGGAGGTTGTGATTATTCTTTTTTATTCTTGTTTTAGGAGGCTCTGGTTCATTAGGAGCTGGATGGCTCTGTGTATACAAACACTCATATAGTAGAAAAATCAATAAACAGCCTTCTCTAGTGTAATCAGCAAAACAATGACAAAAGACTCTTGAAATCTTGGGCTGTGAGAACAAGAACAAACAACACTCCAGCCAGAGAGTCCCTGTTTCTAATTAGACCTGGACAAAATGCCTTGTTGGGCAGGGAAGCCACTGTCTTCTCCTCAGAGGGAGGAATGTGGTGCTCCTCAGGTGCTTTCAAGGTCATGCAGCAGTGATCATGATGAAATGAGGCATGTTTGTCCCCAAAATTGCTGTCCTGAAGGTAAAAACTTTCTTCAGAATCTGCTTGCCTCCAGAAATGATCCTGCAAATTGCAGTTATTGAGCATAGAATGAAATATTTGGGTTTATTATTATTATTATTATTATTATTTTCTTTCTTTGTTTTTCTGCTCAAGCTATTTGGTGATTGCTAGGAAGTTATGAGCCCCTGGTCAATAAAGATTTTGGTCATCAAAGTGGCAATTAGAGCCACTCATGAGATTTCTGATGAGCTGTCATTTCTCTGCAAAAAAAAAAAACCCACCCAAACCAACCTGATTTGTCAGAAAGTTTCATGTTAAGAGGTATCTGTGTCCATGAGCCCACTGGTTTCCACTGGAAAACTGCTTGGCTTCCTAGCTGGTTGGGACACAGGGATCCCAGGCTCTCTGCCACCAAACTGGTAGCACTGGGAGAGCTGGATGAAGCCAACAGACCCCAAGTGGGAGTTCCCAGCCCCAGCTCTGGCTCCAAGTGCTGCTCCATAAGAGGCTGCAGTGAGGCTGGAAAAGAAGCACTGGAGAACAGATTTGATTTTGGAAATCCCAGGCATCATTGTTTCCTATTCCTTTTTTTTTTTTTCCTTCTTTTCTTTCCCCTATAAACTATTTTTTTGTGTGGGTAATTTCCAAATATCTGGTTTCATTCCAAATCAGAACAAACCCCAAACGGTGGAATTTCCCATGAAGCAGGGGTTGGATGATTTGGACAGTCCCTCTGGCAATAAACCAGCAAATTTTCCCCTTTAAATTGGAGCTGGCAATAAGCAGTTGGATTTTCTAACACAGTTTGGGAGCATTTCTCCAAGCACTTTCCAAAGAGAAGCAAAATGTCATTTTGCTTTCAGCTCCCAGTAGGTGAAAACACACAAAGTACCTGGATTGGGATTCATCTCCAAAGGGAATGTCCCCAGTGAGGCCACCATAGCATGACCTGCTGAGTGCTCCAGAGAAGTGGTTCAGCCCTGATTTCCAAGCACAGGGGGAGGTGACATGTCCCAGACTCTCAGGTTGTATCTTATTAAGCAATATTTGACAGCAACAAGCTGTTGGAATATGAGAGGACAGTGCAGAGCACAGGTTCATCTGACAAGGAATGTGGTGAGAGAAAAGCTCTGCAGATTTCTCTGCAAAAAGAGAGCCCTGGCTCAACTTGGTGATTCCCAAAGAGCTCCACCATGGCAAACACAGGGAAGGTTGAAAGGAAAAAGCTTGGTGTTGATGCCCAAAACCATGAAGCATGGGGATTTTTATTATTATGATATTATTTTAGGTGCCAAACAATTGAATTTGGATTGTTTTTTGGATGTGAGAGCTGTGTGGTCATGATTTACTCACACATCTTTAGGTCAGAGCATTCCTGCATTGAAGCACATCCCAAAACTGGCCACCTAGAAATGATACCAATTAAAGAGGTGAGAGAAAAAGGAGTACCAGGAGAGAGCAGCCATTGATATCTTTCCAACAAAATCACTTCAAATGAATGTCCAGATCAGACAGAGGAAAAATTGATTCATAAAACATAATCCAGATTCTACTTTCAGCCACTTTCCTCCAGCAACTAGTGAGGGCTACACAGGTTTTCTGCTCCAGAGGCAACTGAATCCAGCTGAGCTGCTGTGCTGCTTTGCTGCAAGGACCAGAAATGACTGGTGTGCATCCAAAACTCACTGTCATCAAACTGGAAGCATGGAGAAAGCATTACCACCTCCAGGGGACTATGCTGCAGCCATCACTAAAGCCTTCTGGGTGTTTGATTCTTGCCATGGATGCTCCAACAGGAGGATTTTTGTTCCCAGAGAAGCTGCTGTGAAGCAGTAGGTCAGAGAGGAGATCTGCTGTTCCCTTTGGGAATACTTTGGTTTTAAACTAAGAGGGAGATTGAGACAGGAGAGCAGGAGAAATTGTTGGTGCTGAGGGTGGTGAGACCATCCCAGGGTGCTCAGATAGATGAACAAATCTACTCAGTGATCCCAGAAATCTACTCAGTATTCCTCATTTCCAACAGCTGCTGCTTTGGGTTGCTCCAAAAGGTGTGTGACATCTTTGCAGAGGCTTGGTGAGTTCACATTACCTGTATCTCATCAGGTCAGTGTGAGTGCCAGCAGTGGTACCTCATTTTTCTTACAGCTCCAGCTGGGGATGGTTATTTCACAGGTCATTTGGCAAAAGCCACTGAATTTTATGGGCTTTCAAAAACATTTTCAAGGGGGAGGGAAAAAAAGAAGTGGAGGCTTTTACTGGAGGTGTCTCTCCAATAATCCTTGACCTCCCAGTTTTTCCCTCTTAGCTGTTACAGACATCATGGCTTTCCATGGGTGAAGGGCTTGTTTCTTCTAAAAAGGGGCAGCATTCCAGTGTTACCATGTGCAACAAGTTGATTATAGGATCCATCAATCCAAATGCCATGGCTTGGTGCTTGATGACTGGCTGCCCTTACATCAAAGCCAATCTCTTTGCAATTCCTGATTGTGATTTTAGATGGACCCAAGCAGAGGAACCCTCCAGACAAAACCCCAAGGGAGGGAAGCAAGGAGTGTAGAAAACACCTTGGGAGTTGAAAATGTGACATTGATTCCTAAAAAAAAGTAATTTTTACCCAATTTTCCATGAGCAAGGGGCACTTCAGGACACTTTTGTTGTGCCTGTGCAAGGATTCAGTTACAGTTTGATCTCCCTGAGCTGTGATGGTGTTGATTTGGCAAAGCAGTGGGGTATTTTTCTTCCAGCTGGGTGACTTTTAATGGGAATAGGAATCTCTTCCCCTTGTCAGATACTTGAATGGACTAGGATTTCTTAGTTGAAGGTATTAAGGTTTAAA
The DNA here is from genome assembly GCA_025447755.1 of Corythornis vintsioides. NCBI lineage: Eukaryota > Metazoa > Chordata > Aves > Coraciiformes > Alcedinidae > Corythornis > Corythornis vintsioides. Next base: position 3,951 of record JAOEGS010002656.1, on the reverse strand, counting down.
CAACTTGGAAATAGGATTTTACAGAATCAAGGCATGGGAGATACAAGAGCAACCACAAACATTTTCTCAATTTTTGGCAGAGTTTCCCATGATCTTTAACTGTTTCCATGGAAAATAGGACAAGCAAGCAGCTTAACTTAGTGATTCTCTTCAACCCCTTCAGCACAGCCCATCCAGCTGCACTTAGAGAGATGTTTCTTTACTTTTTCATCCTTTTGTTACAGGCAAAACTTCATTTTTTTTGAGATCTCTGCCCAAAACAGTAGCTCTAAGCTACACCAAGAACAGAACAACACAGAGTTTCCAGAGCTTGTGATGTTTTCTTATGGAAAGGGTAGATTTTAATTCCTAATATCCAAACAGATTCACCCCTGGGTAAAACATGAGACCACCACAGGTAGTGGAGAGAAACTAGTGCAAATCTTTGCTGGAAACACCCAAGCAAAAACTTGCTGGGAAATATTCCAAAGGAGAAGCTTGGAGTCAGTAATAATTTTTTTTGGAACAGGATATTTTTATCAGCAAACCCTGAGCAACATGCCAGCTTAAAAAGATCTGCACAACACTGATGGAAAATCAGACACCCAATGAGGAGCTGCACATGAATAAAACCACTTGGAGGAATATTTTCTCCTGAATTAAGCTCAAAAGAACCCAAAACAACAACCCCCTACCCCCCAAAAAAATCCAGATGTGTTTGCAGCACGTGGGACACATAAAGACAATGAGAAACTCTGAAAATGATCAGTCAGATGCATCAAATACCCTGCAAAGTTCTCCAGAAAAGCTGTAGAATAAAAATTCTAGACTTAAAAGTAGATAGGCTTAATTAATGTGAATTATAGAGGGGGGGAAAAAATGGTGAAGGGAGGAAAAATATGATAAAGGGAGTTCACAAACCAGAGCTAGTCCTAAAATTCCAATAATAAAAAAATAAAAATAATAAATAAATAAATATTAATAATAATAAATAAGAAAACAAAGACACTTTGTCTTCCACCCCCAGAAGGTTCACTCAGAAGAGCTCATAGTGACCTAGACATGGATCCCCAAAGCAGATTTTCTAGCACTGCTCTGGTCTGATAGCTAATTAATGAATTATGCCAATGCCCCATAAATGTTCATAGGTGTTTTGAGGAACACACAGAGGGTCAGAGAGGAGATTTGAGCCACTTGTAGTCTAAGAAAAATGGCCAAGAGAGAATTTTTTCCCCTTGGATGCAGTGTCTCACCTCATCATCACGGGGTGGGGGGTGGATCTTTGAATCTTTTAATGCTGAGTTCATTTTGACTTGTGGAGATGTGAGCTCACAGGAGGTGCTAAGAAGCAGAGGTTTCTTCAGGAAGTTCAGGGGTAGGCAGAATTGTTTTTCTTCTGCATCTGAATGAAAAGCTGCCAGAAATGTGCAAGCACTGGAATACTCTCTTTATTTTCACAGCACAATCATTGTTTTCCTTACAACGTGGTTCCAAAAGCCTTTGGGCTCTTTCAGCTCCTTCAGACACCAACTGGTAAAGTTTACACTGATATTTGCTTATTCTCCATGCTGGCTCTCCAAAAAACTTCCCAGCAGAGGAGGTTGTTGCTGTGACCTCACCTTGCCCATCCTCAGCAGCAGTTCAAAGATGACAGCAGGAAAAACTCTGATGTGCTACTTCCCACGAGTCCCTGATCCTAAAACAACAAGAGCCCCTGCAGGGAGAAATGGAGTTGAAAGTACCTCAGAGGGGTTGGCTGGGGGGCACAGCAGCTCTGGGGACCTCCTGAAGTGAGAAGGGTTTAGCTCCTGTAGCTGTGGCCACACAGACACTTCCCATGTGAGATTAGAAGCAACGTGGTTTAGGCTGAGAGGTCAACAGCAGTATCTCATGCTCAAAAAACATGAGTTTTGCTCTCCCTGGGGCATGGATACTGTCCACACACTGCAATTTCATAGCATCATTGAGGTGGAAAGAGACCTTGAAGATCACCAGTTCCAGACCTTGAAGATCACCAGGTCCAGACCTTGAAGATCACAAGTTCCAGACCTTGAAGATCACCAGGTCCAGACTTTGAAGATCACCAAGCCCAGACCTTGAAGATCACCAGGTCCAGACCTTGAAGATCACCAGGTCCAGACCTTGAAGATCACCAGGTCCAGACCTTGAAGATCACCAGGTCCAGACCTTGAAGATCACCA
>JAOEGS010002654.1:0-13352 GCA_025447755.1 Corythornis vintsioides | reverse complement strand
GTTCCCAGTGAGGGTGCCAGAGCCTGGCAGGGGCTGCCCAGGGAGGTTGTGGAGTCTCCTGCTCTGGAGACATCCCAAACCCACCTGGATCTGTTTCTGGGTGACCTCATCTAGGTGCCCCTGCTCAGGCAGGGGGGTTGGACTAGATGATCTTCTAGCTCCCTTCCAACCCCCTAACATTCTCTCAATCCACATTCAGCAACAGGAATCTGGAACACAAACCTGTTCTGTGCTGTGCAGCTTCCCTGGGAGTTAACTGCCAAGGGGAGTTATCCCACAGCTCTGCAGGAGTCCTGCTGCTCTGGAGAGGTGATTGCAGTGTGGAAATGGGCAGTGAGGTTCAGGACAGGAGGGGTGCAGCCCTTCAAAAGCCCTTCACTCAAAGGAGTTAAGATTTTGTTGCCTGTGCTAAGTTTGGAGATGATTTTAATGTGATTGAAACATGATAGTGCTTTAATTTGTCCAAATTCCATATGGTTTTGTCCTATTAGTCCAGCTGAGCAAGTGAATTCTCATCCTTTGTGAATACAAGATGTGAATATATTATTCTAATTAATCTGCTAAATAGCATTTTCTATTCAAAACCCTGTTCAGTTAGAGTCTGCCACCTTAAATGGTAGCTCAGACACTTGAATTGTGGATGTCCACACATCAAAGGCTGCTAATTAGAGGAGCTGGGATGTTCAGAAATGGCAAGGATTCAGTGCTAGCCCAGTCCCATACACATTTCAGTTCATTCCAATTCTCTGCTGTTATCATTACTCTCTTCACTAATTGCAGCCACTAATGGTTTTGGAACAAAACACATTCCTTTCAGAGATCAAATCTTGTTTCCCCTGATGGATTGTGGGAGTGGGAATGGCTTTAGGTTTTGCCATTTCCATTAAGCCAAAATCCAAAAATCCAATAGGCAATTTCCTGTCATAAAAAGATCTGAGGGAGCAGATGGAGAAAGAAGAATCTAATTGAGATGCATTTTCTTTTTTACTAGCTTGCTCTATTTCATTTTTAAGAGAGTAGCTAAACTGTCTCCTTCCCCAAATGAGCTTGTTCATGAAGTCTGAAGAGAAATGAGAAGCCAAAGGCTCTTGAACCAACCCAGAACCCTACTGGTGACACCAGACATTTCTAATCACCTCTTAACTCCAGGAAAACTCCAGCAGAAAATGCTGGAGCCCTCTGTTGAGTAAAGCTCAGCAAAGCTCTCACCAGAAGTGGGTTTTTCTGACTCATTCTTTCCCTGCCAAGAGAAAATGCAGAGCAATGAAGGATCTCATTCATTCCTGGGGGTGGGGAAAAGCAAAGATCAGGGGCCAAGCTCTCCTCCAAGGGCTAAATCCTGGTGTTGGAGGGTTTAATCCTTCCCCCTCTGGTTGTGTTACACATGTAACATATATACAGATAGAGGGGCAGACTGTTGCTGTAGAGAGAAAAGGGCAGTACAGGGGGTAAGAAAGCCTTGGGTGGATGTCTGGATACCACAGTCACCCTGGCAGCCCAGTCACAACCCCTGCCTAGCAAACTGGAGGAGGATTTTGGGACAGTTGTCAGCAGCAGAGTGCTCCTAAAGGGAATCTTTTCTCCAGTATAATTGAGAGAAAACTCTGGGGCCCTTACCTACCCTAGAACTGGGAGCTAAAATAATACCAACTCACCTGCCACCCACCCCTGTACCAATTTGGGAAGATGAGCCAAAAAGCAGGAACTAGGTTAAACAGCAACAGAAGAGTCTGACATCCTAGATGTAGGTGCAGTACCAACCAAAAAAAAAAAAAAGAAGAAGAAAAAAAAGATAATTGAAGTAAATTGAAGTAGAGAACAGACAGTGAATAGCACTGGATGAAAAGATTCTTCATAGCCTAATAATATGAATTGATGAATCATCTCATGAAATGAACAGATAAAAATTCCTCCCCATGTGCAGACTGGCAAAGCAGTTGCTCCTGGAGGCTGCAAATTGTGTGTCTCTGCAGCAAAGATACCCAGAGCAGCTTGGAAAAGGTCCCCACAGGTCCCTCAAGCTCTCCAAGAGCCCTCACAAAACGTTCATTCTGTGTTCTCTTAACATCAGGATTCAGAGCCACTGCCCCAGTCTTCACTGTGCTTGACCCCGCGTGGGTTTTATCCTGGAAAAGCACCTTTGCCGAGCCAGGATTTGTCCCCGTGTGCCTCTCTGGGTTCCCCCGGGCTGTGGCGAGCCCGGCAGCCAGCAGGTGTGGCTGTGGAGCCTCTGGAACTCTCCAGCAGCACAGGAGATGGAGTCACTGCACCAGCTTCCGAGGGGGGTAGAGCAGGAGAAATGTGTTTCCCTCGCCCTCTTAAGCCCTGTAAACACCAGGACCGTGTTACACGGGTGTCTTCTGTGTTTTTTAATGTATTTTTGACCTGAAACTCCAGTTGTGTCCCCTCTCTGCTGACAAGCTCCATTTTTTCATGCATAAAGTTGGCATCCTTGCAGCTACTCATGAGGCATTTGGTTCTCTGAGTTTTGAAGGACAGATTTACTTTAGATGCTGTCAGAGTTTTAAGAGAAAATATTTTTTAATGTAAATTAAAAGATCACTTTATTTCTTTTTTTGATCAGATTCTTACCTGACCTGAAAGTCAAGTTCTTACAAGAAATAAAATTAATAAAAGCACAGAGGGAATAACAAAGAAGTAAAACTCCTAAGAGATGGGAAGTGCTGGAATGATCCAGGATTTGGGAAGGTGAGAATTGGTCTAAAATATTAATTGCTGTGTGATATCATCACAGTAATTAAAGCCTCATGATGTGGATTAGCTGATTCTTGATGGGGCTGAACTAAATCTGTGGGAAAATCAAGTTTCATTTTGAGGGAGAAGCATTTAGAGAAATAAATTGAGCAGGTTTAGTAATTTGCTGTCTTTATTCTGCTCTTTTAGCTTGGCAGTAGATCTTGGGGCTTTAGATTCAGTGTTTCATCCATAATTAGCAAAAGAATTGAGCACAAGTCCAAGTGAACTGGATTTGAGGACACAAACAGCTGCTTTTAGAGGTGCAGAGGTTGGAGGGTTAACCTCACTGCTCAACCACACACCTGGAGCTGGAGTGTGGGAGGAAAAGTGCAGGAAGGATCCAACCTCAAAAACCTTCTCCTGTTGCTCCCTTCCAACTTTCCCTGCCTACTGGCTGTTGGATTTTATTGGTGGCTTTAAACACCAGCAGCAAAAACACCTTCCCTAGCCAAAGGATCTTCCAGCTGGGGACTAGGGGAGCTCCCCTGGGGAGATCTGGGTATTATTGTGGAATGTTTCTTCCTGCAGATGATGTTATTCCAGGTATGTTGGGAAAACACTGAGTGTTCCAGCTGATCTTTTCTCATACTTTCCAAAAATACAAGCAAGCAGATGAAGATTGTACCAAACCAGTCAGGATTGTGGAGTCAGCAATTACACTTGGAATAACAAAAAAAAAAAAACCCAACCCACTAAAACTTGGCTCGTGGAAATTCCCTGAAGTGGAACAGTCAATGGGATTATTTTTAGTTTAGGTTTAAATGGTTTGTAATTTAAAGGGAAAACAGTTGCCAGATGAAAACCATGACATCCAGCTTGAACAAAAGGTATTTGCTGATGTGCTTTCAACACCAGATTTTTATGGGGTTTGGATTCTTAGCCCTCCTCTCTTTCTTAAGCTTTCCAGCCCCAGCATCATTAATAGAAATACAGCAAAGGTGAGAAGGAATATTTGAGCCCAAAGCTGGTTTTGGTGTACTTTTTGATGTGAGGACAGGCTCCAGTTAGTGCCCAGGGAACCCCTTCACTCCCAAATGTGACCCTAGGCTGTAACCTGGTGAGCAGGGTGGCAAGCATGAAGGATGTAAATCCATATATATAATTGTTAAATATCTACTATTTCAATATTCACTGTGAAATGACCTATTTAGACATCATAGAACCTAATTTTCTCTCTGTTTATTCTATGTAATTAGAAGCCAGAGTGAGCTTTGGCTATACCCTTTTATCCCAACAACTAAGCAGGTTTCATCTACAAGTGTTCTGAAAAACTTTCCTTCAAACCTGTTTCAAAACAAATCTTGATGAACATTTCTTTTGGCAGCAGCTCTGCCTTTTGCAGCCCAAAATCATGTTGTTTGTTTCCAGTCCCACATCTTTCCCTGCTGGTGTTAAGGGCATGTGGGGTTGTGCAGTGAGCCTGGTGAGGGGCTTGGTCTGGGGTAAAATAACCAAAGATGGTTGAATTTGGAAATTCCAATTCTTATTGCAATAACTTTTCCTATTTATTGTCATGTCTTTAATTTTTTCATTGGTTTTCCAGGTGTCACTGACATAGCTAGGAAAAAAAAAACCCAAACCAGACCAGGCTGGATAATAGGATGTGGTAGAAAACTATGAGAAGCCTGGAATGTTACAAAAAATAAACAAGGATTAAAAAAAAAAATAAAGAGCTCTCCTGTTATGTTTAAGTTGAAAATAAATATTTCTTTTATTCTGTGGTTTTGTTGCATGGCAACTACTTCAATTCAGCAATGACAATAGAAAATACTGAAATAGGAGCAGGGTTTTGAGGAACATTTCATGGCAACATGAAAAAAATTGGGGTAATTTGAGCACTTCTTAATTTCTTCCTATTTAGTCTTGCAGTGTTTAGTCAATTCAAACATCAGGGCAGTGCAGCCCCTCTGATTTTCCTCCCTGGCCTGTGCAGCAGTGATGTCCCTGCTGTGGCAGGATTAATCAAGCCTTGACTGACAGATTCCAACTGCAACAGCTGCTTTTAGGGTGTGAGAAAGCAGCAGTGACCAACTAAGAAGGCAGATTTGCTAGAGATAAACCTTTAATGACATCACCCAGGGGCAAGCAACACTTCAGAATGCTTCCTAAGTTAGTGTTTGTACAGTGTGTTATGTGACCCCATGGCCCATCCTGGGCAGCACCAGTACAGATCCATGCCCTGCACTCAAATACTGGGACAATTAGAGGAGATTACATCAAGATTTAGATGCCAGTCTATTTTTATCTTCTCTTCCTCTCCCTAATATGTTTTCCTGGCTAATCCTATCTCAAAATATATTTTGAGAGCTCAGGGGAAGTAGGGAACTGGGGGTTTAAAGTCACCCAATCCCAAAAAAGCTTCTATTAGAGCTCAGAGGGAAGGAGATTTCACTCAGCACTCCCCACTCAGATGGAAGAGCATACCTTGAAGATTCCAGAAAGAAAAACAGGATCTAGGAGTCTCAAAAAAAAAAGAGAAAGGTGTGAAAGAGAGGCAGAGCCAGCAAATCCTCCAAGAATAAATACCAAAATGCTTTGCATTCAGAATAGCCAGCTGGATCTGACACAAGCCTAGAAGGTGTCTGGATCCTGTTCCTTCCTTGGTGTTGCTGGTTGAGCTGGTTTGGGGGAAATCATCTCACTGTTGAGCACATCAGATTCCTCACCTCAATTGTATTGGCTTTGCAAAGCCCCCTGAGAGCTACTGATGGAAAATGCTAGAATTGGTATTAAAATATGATGCTTTCCCCATAAAACCCCTGGTATTTGCATTTGTTCAGAAATGTGCTGTTTGTTCAGGCACAAACAATTTCCAGAGAATCAACTAATCTCTGCTGTTAAATGTTTTGCCCCTGGGAAAGTGGTAATTCTTTACCTCTGTGCTGTGGATGGCTCCCACTGCTCTGCAGCTAGCAAATACACCACCAGCAAGAGAGAACATCAGAACACCAGCAGGAACCTCCTCACTGCAAGACTGGAGGGGGGGGAAAAAAATGGTGCTTCTGTGAGCAACATGGAAATAACTCCTCAATTCAGAAATACCTTCTGCACTCAGGGATGCAGCTGGAGGCAGGTCCAGATCACAGCATCACCAGTCACACCATGAGACAGGATCCAGCACAGTCAGACCAACCACACAGCTCTAGAGCTCTGCTCTTTCCCAGCAGGTTCTGTTTGGTTTTAATCATTTTCCACTGAGGAATTGATATTGAAATTGTTAACTATTTGATTGCACATTGAGATGAATGTTTAACAAATGTCTCAGTTGCTCAGCTGCACTGGGCAAGGGAAAAGACTGATTTTCAGACAAAGAGAGCAACCTTACTCACCTTTTGAAGTGTTTCAAACAGATTTCCTTTCCTGTTGGTTGTTCCTGATGGTAAAAGCTGTACTTAAAGCTCCCTTCAACAGCATTCTTTAGATTTAATGGAGGAAAAGCTGCAGCAGCTGTTGGAATCGAATAGTTGTTTTCCTAGTGTAAGTATTTTGGACTCATTGGGTAATTCTTTCCTTTGTTCTGTTGCATAGAAAGCTTCTGCAGACTGGGGATGAGACAAAATCACAGCAGATATACAAACATCCTCTCCAAACTCAGGACTAGAAGCTTCCCTCCAGTCCCTGGAATACAGCTGCTCATTATCTGATAGAATGAATTCTGCCACAGCTGGGAGAGTGTCTAATGCCCAAGGAGAAACTCCTCAGTAACACCACAGGCTCTCCTCAGCTGCCTGAATGTTCCTCCAGAGCACAGCTCCCCACCTTTTGAATGGGAGAAAGCATGAGCCAAGAGCTATAGCTCCAGTAATGTCCAACATGATGTTTCAGGAGTTGAATGGTGAGAAGTTGAGAAGCTGAGACCTCAGTCAGAGGTGAATCTGTGCTGTTAATAAACCTTTGGTGCTCTCATTAAGCCCCAGAAGAAAAGGCAGCATTAGCAAAGAAGGAAACAATTTGGTTGGTGTGGCTGGAGCTGAACGTGCTTCATCCAGAATGAAACATCAGTGTCCACATAATCCTCTGTGACCTCTCAATTATTCCCACGCAGAGCAGCAGTGATTTCACAGCTTACCCTGCAGAGAAGTGTCATTTCACCTTGCCATGCTATGTGCCCTCCTCCCTTTCCTCAGTGCTGAAGGAGGGGAGTTCATCTGCAGGGTATTTCAGTGGGAATAATGGTTGCAGCAGAGGCACTCGGGCCCTTTGTGTTCTTTTTTCACTATTTTCCCTCCTGATTTCATCCCTATCCCAAGGTCTGGTTATTAGAGGAATAGGCTTTGCTTGCAGCAGACACTGGCAGGGCTGTGTGGCAGGGGAGGGTTATGGATCCACAGCTGGAGTTTGCTGGAGGAGAGAATCACCAGTGCAGAACAGCTCCACTGATAGAAACCATTTCAGCAATAAAATACAGGAGTCATAAATGTAGCTCAGGCAAGTTTCACTCAAATATTTACAGTTGATATTTTCTGAGATTTAGGAGAAACTAGCAGTGTCCACTGCTGCTTGTAAAATTAATGCCCTTCCTAAATCTACTAATCCTCCACTTTTTCTGTCTTAACTGTAGGAATTCAAATCCCAGTTTCAACAGCAATGAGCAAGGTTGTCCTTTGACCTTTTGAAACTGGTTGCCATTTAAAGAGTGGCATCTTGATTCATGGAACTGGCAAAACACTGATTGATTTTTATCAGTATAGATGTTTGGTTTGGATTATCTGTCTTAACTATACCTCTGAGATCCTGTCAAACCCTTAACACCAGCCCAGCCAGCTTGTCCTTGCTAATATCTACTCTTTTTTATTGTCCCCCTTTGGGGACCTCAAATCCACAGGTGTGTAGTCCAAAAGAGGTTCACCATGGGGTGGCACGTGAAATATATTGGCATAAAGAAACCCTCTTTTTGAACTGAGCTGCTCATATGGTTGGTATTTGGCAGAGAGTCATAGAATGACTCAGGGAAATCTTTTCAGAGTGAAGCTTCTCCTCTAGTAATCATTCCCAAACACTACACTGGATAGTTTTCTTTCACCAAAGGAAAATCTCATTATGTTAAATTATAATGTGGAGACATTCCCTACCTTAATTTAATGGATGCAGCTCTTCAAGTTCTCACCATCTGTTCCACCCTTTAATTACAAACCCCCAAAAAAGTACAATTCACAATGCCATCACAACAAGAAAACCAGCAGAGACCTGGGTGCAGGGATCTGTGTCCCACTCAGAGTGGGGAGCCCTATGGTGCTGGCAGCTCCCTACCTGGGGTGGGAAGTGGTTGGTCACCCTCTGCCCTAGAAATCTGAGTGTCCAGGGCTGTGGGTCTGACTTCATCTTAGATAAAGCTGCTTTTCAGGATAAGGGGAGTGACCTTTGTGCCTACAAGCCATCAGGATACTACAGAAACTTTAGGAGCAAAAGAAAGGCAGTAAAGTGAAGTCACATTATAGATACAGCCTTTGACAGTGTTTTTAGAGAGCTTGGTCCTCTCTAAAAGGAGTCTTTTTGTTTTCTTCTGGATGATACCTAGCAAACACATTTAAAACAGATGAACAAAATGCAAGTATTTGCATTTAGTGACACTGCCCAGAAGCTTTTTCCTTTACAGACACAAGGAAACAATGAGTTTGTTCACCTCAGTTACAACTCTTCTCCTACAGATACCTTGGACTTTGAAGAAAGTGTATTTCTCTTAAAAAAAAAAAATCTATTCCTATAACTAGAAAAATTAATAGTAGCTGTAACACTTCACAGAAGGGGAAGTGGGAGTTGAAATAGCCTGAAAAAAGTCTTTAAACAGCTACAAGAGACACCTCCTGTCTCCTGATCTGCTCACCAGCCCATGGTGCCTCCTGCTCTACTGGTTTCATAGTACCAAGAGCAAGAGTTATTTTCTTGAGCACAGAAGAGTATTGAATAGTCACAGAAAACCTGAAGAACTTGTTTTGGAAGAAGTCAGCCCTATCTCAAGGCTACTGCAATGTACACACCTTGACTGGGGAAATTCTTTCACTTGCTCTATTATCTACACATGAGTAACTCTTGATAGAGTTTGGTACATTTGCCTGTCTCCAGTTGGACACTGTCAAAAAATACAGCAGTAACAATAAAGTTTTTTTAGCCCACTAGAAGAATAAATATGAACTGTTTTTTGCTGCAATGGGTAAGTTCTTTTAAGGGTAGACAGGAAAAAGAAGGCAATTTATGAAAATATTGAGGGACTTCACCTAGAGGAGCTGCAGCACAAAAACTATAGGTTTAACACACTGATTTTTCTCCCAGGTTTTTGGGTGGTTCTAGTAAAACACAAATCCAAATCCAACTTGCCATGCAGTGTCCCAAAGGGAATGTGTGGCAGAGGCTCCCTGGTGCAGCTGGCAAGCTTCTGCCCCTCACTCCAGGCACTGCTGTGACAGACCCTGCATCTCCTTCCCTCTTCAGTCCTGTAACAAACACACATTCCTTATGGAGCTGAAAAATTCCCACTGCTCAAATTAACAACCCAAAACCAGTTTTTCTCCCTGATATCATTATTTAATTAGGAGCAATTATTCATCCAATGAAAACAACTGTCCTAATTCCATTGATCTTTTCAGTTTGTAATCTGAGGAGGGAAACCACAGGAGTGAAGTGTCCAGATCAACATGATGCTTATGCCAGATAGCTGCTCCTGAGAGCCAAGCTCTGTGGAGCACAAAGCCAGGTTAGCACTTCTGCCTGCCTTTGAGCACACAGACTGACAGTTTTTGGGTGTGAAATCCAGCTCATGACTCAGCCAACACAGCTCCACTCCAGTGTACACTGGGACAGCCCCAGCACGAGCCCAGTTTTTCATTTATAGCAGTGTATTTGTTATTTTTTATGTTATTTATCTTATGCACAACTCCAGGGAGTAAAACATCTTGGTTTAGAATGACATTTCCAGAGCTTAGGAGGTGTTGGGGATCATCTGGCTCAACCCAAGCCAGTGAGGCTGAAAAGGGGAAAGAAAGGAAATTATGCACAGGAAAAGGGCTAGGGGAGAAGAATGGCAAGCAGGAAGAATGCTGCCAGCCTTGATGCCAAAAAAGACATCAATCACAGAGGTCACAGCATGCCATGAAATAAAAATAACATTTATTTTTCAAACAGAACAGGGTTTGTTATTAATGTGAGCACAGGGAGAGCTGGGGAGATGGCTGCAGCTGAAGAGAGGTGGATAATGTCTGAGCACTGCCTCTTCCCAACCATTTGTCACCCTTCAAGTCACATGAGTTTGATGGATATGATGAGGAAAGGTGATCCAGCTCAGGGCTGACAGGGTAAATAGTCTTAGTAGTTAAAACAGAGACAGTACTTTGCCTATGAACACAGTGTTGCTAATGAGGCAGCTCAGGTTTATCAAGTTGAGGAAGCTCAAGTTTATGAAGCATAGCTCCATCCACCTGGGGACATTCTCTTTCCAAGTAATTCCCCACTGTTATTTCATTTCACATTGAAATATTTACCATTATTACACTCACAAATATTTGGACTGTCATTGACTTGGCATGACTAGTAGTTTCTGCTTGGGCAATATAGGATTACCAGGGATGCTTCTGCTCTGGCCTGAGGTGTGTTGACAACACAGGACTTTATAAAGCTCAGACAGTCCACACATTTTTATTTTCAGTACTAACTTTCTTTTCATTAATATGAAACTGGCTCTTGAGCTTTCCTCAGAAAAGAAGAGCCAGTTTTATCTAAGCTCTGTATAATCCAGCTACAGTAGTGCAAATAATTTCAGGTTGCTACAGCATGTTCTTCCACTCCACCCTTAAAATAAGGCTTTTGGTGAGAACACTGTTATGTAAGGCTGCAAATGAGATTTGGAACACTAATAATTACCCAACTTGCCACCTATTTTTAATACCTAAGATGGAAGGCACTGAAATTCTGAATGATAATAGCCAAAGAGCAAAGCACAGCAGTGGATCCACCTATTACAATGAAATCTGATTCAGTATTAGGTTAAAAATAAGGTCAGGTTATTATTTGTAACTAGCTATTACTAATAATACACTTGTTAACCACAGCAAAGTCACGATCTAAGAATAAGAGTGTGTGTGTGTGCAGTGAATATAGCCCAGCTCTCCTTTGTCCTTCAGCACATTCACAAATAGATTTCCAAAGAAAAACTCCCTCCCCACTCTCTCTATTCAGAGGAAACACTTCAGCAGCAGCCAGGACACAGCACAGCTTGGTACTGAGCTTGAGAGCTGGATGGCAAGGCAGGAGGTGAGCCAAGCCACCTTTAGTGGGTACCTGCTTTGCCACAAAGACACCAGTGACATCTCCAAAACAATGTGGGTGTTACTTGAAAGTGCTTCCAGAAGTCATGAGTGTTCCCCAGCTGGAGGAATGCTACCTCCCTACAAGATACTGGCAGTGCTGGGAAGGAAAGATACATTTACCTGGCAAGAAAGGGAGGAATAGGTGACATTTTCTTGCTGCAGTCTTTTTATAGCTTAACTCTCTAGTTGCTTGGCACAGATGAAGGTCATGATGAGAGTAACTGTGCTGTGGTATTCACTGCAGTAAGTATCTAGAGGAAAAAAACCAAAAAGCTATAATATGCAGAGAATCTCATTCATTCACTGAAATAAATAGACTAGAGGGGGGCTACAGCAGTCAGGGGCTGCCTGGCTGATGGGTCCCAGGATCTCCAGGACAAGACCAGCAAGAGGCAGAGGCTGAAGGCAGGAGTCCTACTTAGCAGCCAAACTGCACCATGTGCTGCTTTGCAAGGGAACAGGGAAAGGGTAGAAATGTTCCAACAAGCTTGGGCAAAACACCTCAGAGTGCTCAGGCTTAATAGCCTGAAATCTGCAGGTACTGCACTTGCTCCTCCTGGATTTAGAGACTTTTAGGATCACAGGCTCATCCTCCTAACAGCCCTGAAGCCTCCCCAGCCACGAGCCAGCTGCCTTCTTCTGGACTGTTAGTTACTGCATTTTGCCCTGAGTCCTTGCACCAAGATGAGGAGAGAAAAGACATCCTGCAGAGAAAATCCATCCTGCAGAGGTTTTGGCCACAATTCAGATGTCACATTGTGGTTGAGAGTTCAGAGATGTGCAGCCCTTTGCTAAGATGGTATGACTTAAAAAAGACAAACAAAACAACTAAAAGAAAAGCCACCAAACAAAACACCTCTTATATTTTTCAGAGTCCTGAAGGCAACCACCTGAATGCCAGGAATGGTGGTTTCTCCACAGGGTGCTGGCACAAAACCCAAGGAATCCAGGAGCTCTACCTACCTCATGCCTAACTCAGGAAAAGTTATGTGGGAATTGGCTGAACAAGGCACGTGGGATGTGCCAAGTTTGTGCCACTTATTACAACCAAAAAAAAAAAAAAAAAAAAAGCCCTTTTGGATCATATTATCTCCATGACAACTGCTTGTATGTATTAATCATTATGGAGAGGACTGAACAATAGTCCCAATTTCCAGAGCATGGACTGCTCAGCACCACAGCAGGTGGGCAGCCCAAGGCTCCTAGCACCAGTTTAGCAGGACACTCCACTGATGTTCATGATATTTACTCAACATACTAAAACCCTGCTATTTGTGAAGAAGCTGCTTTTTTTCCCCCAAGCTTTTGAAGGATTCTTAACTAGGAAATAGGTATCCATAGTGATTGGAAGATGTGGCTTTCACAGTTCTTTCAATGAGCCTGTACATTTCTTTCTTGCTCTACACCACCAGAGCTAACTGGGAACAAACCAACCCCAAGGAATGCATTTTGTGGTATGCAAAGTGACATCCTGCCCTTTGCAGAAGTGGCTTAATTCAACTTTTCAAGTGAGTAGGCCTCTGCTGATGGAGGTATTACTGCTGTGCCAATTTTATCACAGGCTATCTAGACTCTGGAATGAGTCAAATGTACAGAAATAATATTTGTTCATGCTGATGTAACACAAATTCCTGCTGTAACCAGCCTCTCTTCTAGTTCCCATCTTTTGCAATCCTTCTACTAAAGATCATGAGATTTACCTGACTTAAGGAGATAATTAAGACACAAAACACACAGTATTTTGTCTCAGGAAGCGGCCAGGATCTGACTAAGAGACACTACACGATGTATAAAGTCCCTCTCCCCACAGAAGCAGCTGACTTCACACTGAAGGACCAACATAGTGTGATTTTAATTATTTTTTTTTTTTGCTTCAAAACCCCCCCAAGGTATTAATCCAAGGCAGCAGCCTTACATGATGAGGTGGCAACTCATTATTACACCCTTTAGTATCAACCATAGCAACAGCCACTGCAGACACGCATTGACAGATCGTTAGAGGCAGTAAAACGCTGGGAGAGAGGTGTGAAGAAAACGAATTCCCGTGCTCCTTCCCCCACAACGCTCCATCAACACCACTCACATAGTTGTACGATGCCCAGCAGTGGAAATCTGCATCCTTTCAACACTGCTCTGCTTGATACCACACTGGAAACTCTGCTGTTCCTGAAGCAAGTGATAAGAAAAAAAAAAAAATCAAAAAAAATCAGTAACACAATCATAGAATGTTAGGGGTTGGAAGGGAGCTAGAAGATCATCTAGTCCAACCCCCCTGCCTGAGCAGGGTCACCTAGA
>JAOEGS010002652.1:0-11447 GCA_025447755.1 Corythornis vintsioides | reverse complement strand
ATAAAATAAAAATATCTCCTCTGTACAACTTGAGTAACTCAATTTACAAATGGTGATCCATGAATACATCCACCTTCTGTTCTTTTAACAGCTGCCACTCACATTTTCAGCACTTTCTTCCGAATTTCCACTTCTTTGTCCACAGCAGGATCCTCAAAGAGCTGGAGCCTGAAGTTGCTCTTCCTCAGGGGTGTATCACACTCATGGCAATTTCCAGCCCCTCTCACAAAGAGCAGCTCCACACAGCTCTCACATCTGCAGGAGAAAGGAAGGGGTATAAAGGCAGACACAGGTGAAACACTGAAACACAGGACTGGTGTTATTCACACCCCCTCAAGCACACAGTGCAGCTCCCCCAATGTCACTGTTTCTTCACCTGGCAGCACCAAGGTGCTGAAAAGGACCAATCTCAGCAGCACAAATAGAATCAGAATCATTCAGGTTGGAAAAGACCCTTGGGGTCATTAAGTCCAACCATTAACCCTATTCTACAGAGTTCACCCCTAAATCATGTACCTCAAAACCACATCCAAACAACCCTTAAACACATCCAGGGATGGGGACTCAACCACCTCCCTGAGCAGCCTGTGCCAGTGTCTGACCACTCTTCCACTGAAAAATATTTCCCTCATGCCCAGTCTAAACCTACCCTGTTGCAGTTGGAATCCATCCCCTCTTGTTCTATTGCTAATGACCTGTGAGAAGAGACCACCACCATCTCTACAGTGTCCTTTCAGGGAGTTGTAGAGAATGAAGAGGTCTCCCCTCAGCCTCCTCTTCCTCACACTGAACAGTCCCAGCAATACATTTTTTGTCTCTGCCTGAAGAGACAATCCCAGCACAGTGATGGGTTCTGCACCAAGGGAAAACTTGTTTCATCAGCATCATCCAACTCATTTTGCATGGCCCAGATTGCAACAGCCTTATTTATGCTGAGCTCTACCTTGCTGCACAAAATGCCCCAATTATTTTCTGGATGCCATTCACAGCACAGGGTGCTATTTAGCACCAGGAGGGACACAAATCTTGCCTGCAGCTTTCCAATTAGTACCTATTTCTGAGTAGTATTGTGGTAGTACCAACCAGTGCTACCATGGAGGAACTGCTGTAACAAACCTCACCCTTCAGATATTGGTAAACATTCAGAAGATCCCCTCTCACTCTTAGCTTTTCCAGGCTAAACAGCCCCAGGGCTCTCAGCCCTTCCTCACAAGAGAGCTATTCCCATCCCTTCATCATCCTCATGGCCTCTGTTGGACTCTCCCCAGTATTTCCCTGCCTGTTTTGAAATTTTACCATGCTTTACACAGAGGCTGCACAGAAATAAACCAAAAAAACCTTTCTTGGTTTCTCTCTCTTTTGTCCTAATGAAGATTTCAGATTTTAACAAGATGTGGCAGAGCAGTCAGCTGGCATTTGATAAAGGAAGAACACATTATGCAAAAGCCAATGTAAAAAAGTACTTGGGTACTAATAATGTGCAAATTTCTAGCAGAGGGCAACACCTGCTGCAGTCATTTCCTACTGCTGGGGAGGCAGGGGGGGGTCTATTTATAGCTTTGATCTATCAAAGCCAAAACAGTTGTATGTTAAGGGCAAAGCAGTATTGTACCCTCACAAACCCAGCACAAAAGCTGAAGGAGACAAACAATACTGACAGGGTTGTGAGGATCTTAAACAAAACTTCCACTCTGCTGACCTACCCCCAGCTAAACTGGTTCCAGTACTGACAGAGGCAGAGCTAGCTACAGCCAGCTAGTTTTACCCAGCTTCTGTTTCCAAGATTAGAAAGTGCAAAACAAATGCAATTGTATCTTAAAAAAAAAGAAAAGGGGGGGGGGGGCGAGTTTTTTGTTAACACAACTACAGTTTCAAAAAGCATCTTGCACAGCAGCTGCCAGTGTTGAAAAGCAAAGCTTGAATTTACTTGGACGTTCTCCAGAATTCCTTCAGATAGAAAAGCAAGCACATTTAAGCACAATTTCTCTGGGAAGGGAAAGATCAAACCTCTTGGCACACTAGGCCTGAAACTCAGAAGTTAGTGGGACATCAGTGTAAGAAGTAGGCTTCTTTCTGACAGTGGTTCAGCTCAGCTCTGGGGGAGAAGCAATGCTCAAGGCAAGAGAAGGCAAGGCCAGGAAAGGGTTTTCTCCTTCCTCCCCAGCCTGCCCATGCATGCAAGAGCCCAGAATGCAAGGACAGTTTCACTGTCTCCTTCACTTTGGCAGCTCCTGCTGTTTATGTGTTTACCTCTCAACACAGCAGCCAAAGTACATGAAGAAAAAAAATAACTATGTTCTAGAAAAGGGAGTGTAAAAGCTACATAACTTGGCAGGTGGATCCAGGTGTTTGTATTGGGTTTTTAATCCTGGTATTGCCTAAGGACCAAAAGAACAGGGTCTCCATGTGCAAGGTATTATACACAGACAGTAGCACCTGAAACCACTTCCCTCCCTTCTCTTCCCTAAATCGAAGACATTTCAAGTTTACACAGGACTTGACTAGGGAAGAAAAAAAAAACAAACAACAAAACAAAAAGGAAAATAAAAATCCCTCCTTGGAAAAGCACTTTGTACAAGTGCTTCAATGCCCTCCCAAACTGGAACCAGTGTTTCTAAGGCTGGAAAAAAAGCCTCCTATAGAAAAAGAGATGAGTCAACACCTCACTATGGGAATCCCACATCAGGTGACCATATTCTCCCTCACTCATGGATATCCACCCTTATATTTATTCACAGATAATTCCCTCTGGATTCAAAGGGGGTGATATGGGACAGGTCAAGGGCAGACCTGGATTCTCTCCAAATCCTGTCCCCTCTCCATCTCTGGATGGATTTAATACATACAGTTGGACACCAAGCTGACTTCCTAGTAGGTCTGTCATTCTCACCCTCAAACCTCTTTCCCAGGGACAGCAGGTTTGGTCACTTCCATCTGATTCTTGAGAAAGGAAAAAAGGCATCTGCTGAATTCCTCTCAAATTAATTTATTTTGGTTTGCTGCAGAACTGGAGTCAGCATGTACCAGGAAGGCAGACAGCAATAAAGATGGATTTAATAAATTACTTCATGTCTTGAATTAAAACTTTCAGAACGTGACTTGAAAAAAAATTCTCACACTGTAAATTTTAAAAATACAGCATGATTAAGAGATGAATCCATTTCTATCACTTCACCATTATGTGACTCCACCAAAGTTATTCATCCCAGCACAGGGGGACACCCCAACACCACAGCTGGCATGACAGAACTCCCTCCTGGCACACAGACCACAGTGATTCTGATGAACCTTCCCTCTCTTTGCAACTCCAACTCTTCTCCATTTCCCCCAGTATAAGCACAGTCTGACTGTGGGAGCAGCATCTCAATCTGTGCATCTTTTCCTGGCCAAAACAACACACAGAGTTTTCCCCAAATGAGATAAGACCCAAAAACCCCTCTTTAATTCCCTTTCAAATCATAGCCAAAAGAGGTGGCCACATATTTTCCTAAATTAGAAGAGTTAAATCAATGATTTTTAACATGCATATATGTATTCTGTATGTATACATGCTGTACATGCATGCTAGCACTGACAAGTGTTTGTGCTTACAAACCACGTCTGTGTATTTAATTCAAAACTGATTATGTCTGAAAATAGCTTCACATGGGGTCTAAACAAACACTCAGGGCATGATATTGCCAGGTCTCCTCTTCAGGGTGAGATATTGCCAGGTCTCCTCTTCAGGGTGAGATATTGCCAGGTCTCCTCTTCACACAAAGGTTGCACAGCATCTCTGAACTGTATTTTGTCTTCTTGTTTTATTTTATTCACTACAATCTTCCATTACCTTTTGGATTTAAATCTGTATCAGTAGGAAATGCCCAGGGAGTTACACATGTGGCTAGCAGGGGAAGACTATCAGCAATGTCCCAGCAAGAGCAAGCACAACTCTCCAGGAACAATAAAGTCTCCTGGTCTCCTACACCAGGGTAATAAACATCAGCAAGCTCATTTTCATTTCCATGGACACTGGTTGGATCTGTCTTCTTCTCTTTCACCCCATGACATCTTAAGCCAAGGCTCTGTCTCTAAGCAGCCCAGAAGGACACCACATTTTTGAGGAAAGCAGATAATAAAGGATGTAGCTGGTTTGGCAGCATCAGTGCACAAACAGCACCACGTGCCCTCATGCCAGCCATCAAGGACTTCTGGATCATGCTAAAAATTCTTTTAGTCCAGTGCAGAAAGCAAGCAGAGGTTCCTCTCCAGAAAACTGTTAGGTATTTATCAACTACATTGCATTTACTGGATCTGAGTGCTTGTTTTGGACAAAGTGTCTTCAAAAGGTACCAACTGTGTGCCCAGTGCTGCATTCCCCACACATGCACTTCACAGGGGGATGAGGGCAGATAAGGAATGTCCCTCTTAGACACTGAATGGATGACAATGGCTCACAACATCAGCAGAGCTTGACAGTGCTGCTTGCTTTTCTAGCTTGGCTGGCAAGAGAGCAAACCAAACAGAATAAAGGGAGAGCTATTTTCACAAGCAGGAGTACAAGATTTTATTTTCTTTTAAAATTTTTAGATTCTGCTGAGCACAGCAAAAAAAATGCAGGATTTCAGATATGCAGCCATTAATCATTTGGGATAAAAAAAATCTTTATGGCTTATGCTGTTGACTAGGAATATTAAAGAATGAGTTACTACCCTTCTTACAAAGGCTATTTTTAGTAGAGATGCTTATTAAACAGTATCAAATATTTAGAACCTCTAAGCCCCTCTTCTTCAGCTTTTATAACCAAGATGTTTCTCTTATTTTAAAGTAACACACAAAATAAATGAACCTCTCTACTACAGAAAAAAACCTGTTTAGATTAAAAAATAATAATACAGTCTTCAACACATAGCTAGACTTAAACCACAAACAAATGGAATGGAAAGAATCAGCAAAAAAGATGTGTTTTCACTTGTTCCTCAATTCTGATCTCAGAGAGAAATTTAGTTACAAAAACGGAATGACTCTTGATTTATAGTGGGGAATATTAAAAACCAATGGAAAAAACACACACATAAGGAATCTTACAAGAAGACACCTAGATTTTTAAATTGAAGATGCTTCTAGAAACACTCACAGGTTTTGTGCTTAGCTTGGGTCAGACTAGTTTGGCTTCCTGTACAAAGATTCTTGCACTGAGACAAGAAGGACCCAATTTGGAGTGAGCAGCTGTTAAACCTCTTCTTTCACAACCTTCAGTACTCTGACCAACTCCTCACAACCCCCAGTGCTTTCTGCCACACAGCCAAGAGTTCACCTACTCTTTCCAGCTGCCCACTGCAGGTTTCTTTTCTAGGCTGATGGACTATTAGGCCCAGCCCAGAAGGCAGGTTCTACCTGGGGTCTTCAGCACTGATGTGCTCAAAAAGCCAAGGGAACTGTGTAATGCCATTTTTTTTCCCCAATGTTACAGGTTAGGGATCAAAAACTGAGGCAAGAGAAAGAAGAGTGAGTGCAGTGACTCCAAACCTTCAAAGAGCCTCAGAATAAAGGAGCTTACCAGATCAGGAGCTCCCAGATGAGCAGGGACTTGGGGACAAAAAATACAGCTTTTCCTTTTCACACCTCAGTTTCAGGAACTCTTTAAGCCTTATTCCAGTACTTACAGAAGCAGCTGCCTGGGAGAATACCAAATAACTCCTTCCTGCATTCAGATCCTGTAAAATCCTACTGATGGGGATTTTGCTCTTCTCACCTCTAAGAGGACAACTCCAGAACACTTTCAAAACCTTACTTGGCTGAAAACCCCACCGTGGTTCTGTCCTCAGCTAGTAAATAAACTGGTCTCACAGACAGCACACGGCCCACGCTGAGATCACAGCTTTTGTTATGACAATAAAACACATGCTGGATTTCAGGCAGAAATCACAACTCTGATCAATCAACAGGTGAGAACCTTGGTTTTAAGCACTGTTGATAAACTATCTGCAGCTCCCTTCTCTTCTGCCCACAGTAACACTCACTGCAAGACAAAAACCTCAGACATTACTTTCCTAACAATTTTCTCAAAAGCATCAAGAATGCAGCGAGCTGATTTAAGCCCCTCCTCTAACAATAAAGCCAGGAAAGAAAAAGTTTGCCAGTACTCTGCTTCTATCTGTATTATGTCAGTTCTCAGCATCAACTGCCAAGATGCTGAGCACACAATGCTTCTCTTAGGCTCTCTGTATCTTTTGGGAGAAGGATGCACACACACACATACACACATAACACACACACAAGTTTCATTCTTGTTCTGTCAGTTCTGCTCCACATCGCAGAAAGGAAGAGGTTAAATGAGCCCAGATGCCTTAATTTAGGAGACACTCAGCCACAGTTAACCCTGCTCTCCAAACACCCACAAACCCCTCTTGATACACACACCAGTTCATCTCAGCTACACTCACCAGAAAGAAAAAGCAGACCAGGTAGTGGTTGAGCTCCAGCCTTGAATAATTGGCACTTTAAGGAAAGAAAGACATACTGAGTCAATTAATAATAAACAGAAACATTTCCACCACCCATTGTGTTTCAACATCTCCCTTACAAAAACATTTCAAGTCACTTGGACCTGCCATGAGAGTTTGCAGTAAAATGAAACTTAACTCACAACTATCCAGTACAGATGAGCCTTTTCATTTTACCTAGAAAAAAAAATATTAAGAGAAGAGCCTTTTACAGTATTAACTCTGCACAGTATGGAGAAAATACGTCTGCAGCTATTACAAATAAAGGTAGTTCTTCATGAGATACTTCTGCCTAGTCAATTGAGCACACAACCATAAAAAAAACCATGTCTGACAGCACAGTTCTGCCAGTTTGGGCAGACAATAGAGCAGTACTCAACAGGCCAGTTCTCAGCACTCCAAGAGCAGCCCCGTGGCATTGAGAAATCACCATTTTCACAATGAGCAGGCATACCAAAATCGACCAAGAATTTACCCAATGTACCAAAACAACTACTTCAAATCCATTACGGCCTGCTAGGCAAACATGCACTCTAAAACAATAACTCCACTGTGTCAATAACCCTTTTGTTATGCTTTTCTCTATCTGAATGAGAACCTTTGTGAGTTTTCAGGGTTCTCAACAAACATCACTGGGAGCAGCAGCTGCCCACAGCACACCTGAGCTAAAGGCACAATTCTGAAACTTTCCATTTCTGCCTGAAATGCAGAAAGTGCACTTTTGAGACCTGATCCAGCTCAACACTGACCCTTGTTTCACAAGCCAAACATCCTTATTGACAACTAGGTTAAGATTTGCTGGAGAGCAGCCCCGTGGAGAAGGACCTGGGAGTGCTGGTGGACAAGTTCTCCATGGGACAGCAATGTGCCCTGGTGGCCAGGAAGGTCTCCTGGGGTGCATTAAGAGGAGTGTGTCCAGCAGATCAAGGGAGGTTCTGCTCCCCCTCTACTTGTGCCCTGGTGAGACCTCACCTGGAATAACGCATCCAATTCTGGGCTCCCCAGCTCCAGAGGGACAGAGATCTGCTTGAGAGAGTCCAACAGAGGGATACAAGGAGGATTAAGGGATGGAACATGTGTCTTATGAGGAGAGGCTGAGAGACCTGGGGCTCTTTAGTCTGGAGAAGACGACTGAGAGGGGATTTAATAAGTGTTTATAAATATCTGAGGGCTGAGTGTCAGGAGGAGGGGGGCAGCCTCTTCTCACTTGTGCCCTATGATAGGACAAGGGGAAATGGATGGAAGCTGGAGCACAGGCAGTTCCACCTCAACATGAGGAGGAACTTCTTTACTGTGAGGGTCACAGACACTGGAACAGGCTCCCCAGAGAGGTTGAGGAGTCTCCTTCTCTAGAGATTTTCAAGACCCATCTGGGTGTATTACTTGTGCCCTGTGCTAGATTAGATTATATGATCCTGCTCTGGGAGGTGGGTTGGACTCAAAGATCTCCAGAGGCCCTTCCAACCCCTGAGATCCTGTGACCCTGTGATCTCACACTGAACCCCAACAAGACACACTGCTCCCTTCTCCTTCCCATCCATCTGTGACCCCGTGAGCAAGTCCTACACCATGGTGTGGGCTGAACTGCCCCAGAGCTGGCAGCTCTAACTTGAGTATATTGAGCATTCACTTATTCAGTCTCACTGAACACCTGCATATACCAGAAATCACACTGGAGAAAAAAAAAAAACAAAACACAAAATAGACAACAGAAAATAAACACTTTGGGGATCCAAACCAAACATGACAAATCTTTGCCTTAAAGGCTTCTACCTTCTGTGCTTTTTACAGTGCAACAATGGCATGTGGGAGCAAGACAAGGGACAGCTACATGGTAAATGGAAAAAATAGTAATTTAAAAGGTATTTGTGGCATGATGGGACATCCTGACCATATCATTGAGGGCATGTCACAAGACACTCCCATATTTCATGCCTAATCTCAGAAAGCATGAAGATGAAGTTGGTAAAACATCTGTAAGAGAACCAGGCATGATCAAGGTTTTCCACAGAAACAACAGTGGTTTGGGTTGTCAATGGGAAGCATGCAAGTGTTTAAAGCTCTGTCAAAAAGCAAAGCCTTTACCAATTAATCTCTTGTAAGCTTATCTGCTGAATGACCTGCATCTATTGGCTCTTCCCTTCCAACTTTTGGGAGGAACTAAGCCAAATTTCTGCCAAGAACATAGGCTTGTATTTCACTTGAAGCATAAGAACTACGCAGTCCAGTATCCTTAAGTTATTCAAACACAGAGAGACAGTGTGGGTTTATGTACACACAATTAAAACCAACAACCAAAAACCCCACCAGCCTGTCAGAGCACCAATTGCATCGTCCATGTCCTGCAGGGCTCTGAAAACACTATGAAGAACTGTTCTCTTTACCCCTAAGCTCACCTGGTTTGAAAAGACTGAAAGAACAATTTGCCATAACAAAGTGCCACATGGAACCTCACTCATGGAGGTTCATGGTGTCAAAGATGACACATCACACCAATATCATGTAAGTCTTGAAAGCCAGGCATGTTTAAGATATGTTCACTGGGCATGAAGAGAAGAGGGTCTGTGTTTAGTAGCAGTGCAGCTCAGTGCCCAGCAGCACCAGCAGGCACAACAGCCCTACACAGCTTTGCAGATCTGCTCCAAGTGGAACCCTCAAGTGAACTCCAGGTCCCAACAAGCTGAGCAGCTGAAGTTCCTGCACACTCCAGACAGGTTAGGGCACCCCACCAACAGAGCTCCAATGTTCAGGCAGCTGAGCCAGTGCACTGCCTCAGAGGGCTTTGCCAAAGGGCCTTTCCCCAACTGCCACCGTGCCCGGGACGTGAGCACCAGCTGCAGCTCAGTGGGGCTGCAAGGAGGGGAGAGCCAGAGCAGCAACCTCTGAACAGCCTGGCCTGCTCCACAGTCACCTCCTCAGAGCTCTGGCAAGAACAGATCCTCCTCAGAACTCAGCACACTCTGCACACTGCGTAACATGTGAGGTGGGACAACTTTTCCCTGGAAAAAGGGTTCCTCAGCAGGGTGAGAGGAAGTCAGCACAGTAAATCAAACCCATGGAGATGCCCAGCGTGGCCATGGGCCCCAGAATGGGCCCTTCAAGACCCCAGAACCAAGTTAGGAGGGATAGCCACTGGATGGGAGAGCAGAAAAGGCTGTTCCTCTCTTCCCAAGCTCTGGATTTAACACCACCCAGTGTTAATTAAGCTTTGTCCTTCCCTCACTCTCACAAAGCTTTTTGTGGTGTACTCAGCTATTTTAGCTTGATCCAAGAGTATTAAGGAGAGAGAACATGACCCAGAAAGAATCCATCATTATTTCAGAGTACCTTAAAAGCTGCTTGAGAATGGGTGGGGTAGCAGGCAGAGGATAAGAAGCATTTTTCAGAAGTGCTAAAAATAAAAGAGACAAAAAAAGCACATCACGTTATTTCAAATTATTTTCAACAAAGCACAAGGAGCCCACTTTACAGGCAAGTCCTTCCCCAACAGAAACAGAAGGCAACACAACTGAGCAAAACACTGAAGCAATTGAAACAAGCCACGAAGTTACTGAGAGCTCATCATTTAAAGAGCACGAAGGAAAGGGAGAGGCACCCCTGCACCAATTCAGTGGTAGCTCCTGGGCCCTCTGCAACGTGGTGCTGTCATGAAAAGGCACTTGCCAGCCAAGGATGTATCAGAAGAGCTGCTGCTGTCAGAAAATAAACAGCAGAAAAAGCTACTTTAAAACATTACTGGTCCAATCAGTGTGAAAATTTATATCAGAATTTGCAGTTTTTCTCAGGAACAACAGGGAGCATTTGGAATTGCCCCCAACAGCAGTAATGGGGAAAAAATTAGTTTCAAAATGAAGTTTTGTAAGATCACAAGGAGGCAGTGCTGACCTGATTGCCTTTAACACATAACTAGACTTGATAACTAAAAAGGTGCCTCCAGTCCTATCTATGGTTCCAGATACAGGCTCTCAATTCTGAAACCCTGAAGACAACTCAGGAAGAAAGGTTAAAAAGGAGAGAGAAAAGTTTATTTTGGTGAAGATGCTGAACTTTGCATACATATTTGAATAATGATTTTTTTTTTCCCTAAAGTATAACATGAATGGAACAGATGTTCTAACATCTGCTCCTTCTGCTCATGACAGAAATATCTCCTTAACCATCAGTCTAAAGCAGTCCTTCATAAATTACAGATTCCTATTATTTTATCAATAATCAATTAATTTACCATATCTAGCAGAAGCCATAATACATATATGTCTCAGATATCCAAACCTGAAACAATTTTTTCACTGTGTGGAGAGAGAAGGAAGATCCCACCAGTCTGCTTGCCTTTAACAGCACAGAGGAGAGCAGAGAGTCAGCACTCTGAGCTTCTCTGGTTTCAGACAGTACATCTAGCTTCATATGTCATTTAATATGGATATATATTCTACTAGCATGTATAAAAATCATCTGGTAGCAAGTACATGTTAGCTGATTCATACTTGTAGTATGTGCCTTAGCTCACAAGCCAATCGAGTTTAGAGTAATGCCTTGTGTGCAGCAGAGGGGGGAGGCATGTTTTAATCACCATTCCCACCTCTTCATCACTCCAGCATGGCCTCAGGGAGCAAAGTGCTTCTCCAACTGCTGCATTTGCAGTGAGAAAAAAGCACCAGCAGCCTTTGAATACTAAGGACTCAGTAATATTTTTGTTGTTGAGAAGCACAGTTTCCCAGAGTAGTGTTGGTAATTTTACATTATATCCCAATTCCCTATTGAAATTTCAATTGATTGGGGTATTATTTATTTCCTGCCCTAAAGCACCATTTAGAATGACTTGCTAAATCTCTGTTGCCTTTACTATTATAATTTGAACAGCTGGATGTTAGAGACTGAAGAATGATCTCTACAGAGTCCTTAAATACCTGACAGAGCAGAGTAAATGATCCTTACCATTAAGTTGCAGAAAATCTCATCAGA
>JAOEGS010002651.1:70439-83119 GCA_025447755.1 Corythornis vintsioides | reverse complement strand
TGAAACAGGAGATGTTTCACTCCTTATGCTGCAGAGTGCTTTTTCTTCTCTTGGTGATCTCAGCTGTTCTGTATACTAAAAAAAAAAAAAAAAAAAATAGTTCTTCAAGTTCTTCTTCCAGTTAAGAACTAGAGTTGGTGAAAAAGACACTTCAGCTTGTGCACTATGAGTGAAAGGTTCCCCTCAGCTAGCACTTAAGGCTGTTAACAGTGCAGATCATCACTCTAAAAGGGAGCAGTCTATGAACATAATGAGTAGAAACGCTGAAAAGAGGAGACAAACCACATATATAAATCAGAGACATCAGAGCAGTTCAGAGGAATATGATATTTCATGTTTATCATATATTTAATTTTATGGACCTGACCACTGACTTGCAGAAAAATACCAAGGTACTTGGCTCATTTAGCAGATAATGATAACTTTCTCACAGAATGTTATTAAATGCTCAAGAACTGTTACAGCAGGGACAAAATTCTCAACCTAATTATGCTGGTTAGTTTTATTAATTTCAGCAGGGCTTTTAAAAGTATTTCCATTCAGTCCCCTGGGCCAAATCATATAAAAGGCAAGAGAATACATCCAGAAAGGAGAAAATATATTTACTTTTTTTTCTTGCATACACTACATTTAATAAACCAGATAGAATTAATTTTTATAGAAATTTAACTTGTAGACTTGTGCTTGAGGGACAGAAAATTTATAAACACACGGTAAGTTGACCAATTTGATTCAGATTTTTACATTCAATTTATTAATTTTCATTTAAATCCCTACTAAATTATTTCTTTAGAAATTTCAATATATTGTAAATAAGCACAAAAAGAAACGGGCAACATATCTTCAGATCACATTATAGAATTATTATAATTTTACTGAGTCTCATGAGTGTCATAATTATCTAGATACTAACTGTGCAGATTCACATTTATGCGTTTTGTTCAAATGTGTTAGAAGAATAATGACATGACAGAGTAAGCTTTCATGTGTCTTATAATTTGCTAACGTGTTTTTAGTCTGTGTTTACCAAAAACAGTGAGATAAAGGAATGGTTCCCCAAGATGAAAAACTGCAAAAATCAAACAAAAGTAACAACTTACAAGTACCTATGTTTTTTAATATCTTGCTTTTTAAGTTACGATATTTGAGTGGCAGTGGCATTGCAACAAGTTACACCTATTTATAGTGAGAAGCTAAGTGAGACATAGTGAAGAACGGTCATAGTGGATCAGATCAAATGTCTGCTCAGCCAGACAAAACCTTTCTCCAGCTTTTGCAAAACCCAGTGCCACAGTATAAGCGCAGGGCAAACAAACCAACCGTCCCTTGAATATTACACCACAGTGAGAAGTCTCATAATGCTGGGACTTTGCTTCAATGCTCTTTGTTACCAGGTATAAACTTCCAAGGCTTAGACTTAATGTTATATGTCCTAAAGTAACCAATTTACTTGAGATGTTACAGGAGGTGGATATTAAATTTGAGCTATGTAAAGCACTAGTATTTTGGATCAAAATGCCCCCAAACTGGAAGTGAATAGTGAATCAAAATGCTTTGATTTGGATTAATTTAACTGAGGTTGGGTTTGTTGGCTTCAGTTGCTGTGGGTTTTTTTGGTTGGTTGGTTGGTTTTTGTGTCTTTTTTTTTAATAAAAGTCAAAATATGGTATCACAGAGAGTCATGGGCAATATTCACAAACATCCCAGAGAGGAGAGACTCCCCTTACACTTTGTAATCCAAGGTCCATAATGTTCTCTTGAGCACTGATTCAAAGAAAGTGTATGAACTCCTGATCCCCACTTTCTCACCAGGTTTCCTAAATACCAAGGTATGAGGTTGGTTTTGGTTGTTTGTTTGTTTGTTTGTTTTAATTCTCCTAAAGCAGTTTAACTAAAATAGTACTTGAAGAGTCGCTGAAGAAGAATGTAAGTGTAGAACTAACTCAAAAGAAGAAATACACAGGTTAGAGATCAATTCAATGAAACTTTTTCACACACAGCAGAAAATCTTCAATAGGAGAAGGCAAACACTTGAATATGAGTGCATTCGCTGCTGTTGAGTGCATTCAGGAGTTTGTAAAGTTCAGTTCAAATCCCCACAGTGATTAAATCACAAAAATTTGATCAGATCCTATTCTCAGAGACTCTAGCAAATGATATATTTGTGTATATAAATAAGCTACTTTATTTTGAACATTTCTGAAATATCACAGTGTTCTAACCTTTTTTCCCTTACCAAATTAATAAATATACTCATTACATCTATTCTCATTCTGGGTCACTCAAAATCGTTTGGGGTTTTTTTACCCAAGAAATAGTCTTTAGCCATCAGCCTTTTGTCCCTTTTGCATTCCTTCTGGAACACAAGCATCAAAACCAGCAAAAATTCAAGCTCCCAGGTGTCTGAGCACCACATCAGTCTGAAGACAGGCTTGTTACCTCAGAAAGAAAGAAGGAAATCTGAAAATAACTCACTGAGAATTTGACTTGGCAGCTTTCCTCTCCCAGATAGCAGAGGTCCCCAGAAACATTTGTCTCCAGCCAAAGATGCTCTCCATTCACAGCATTTTCCTGAGAAAAGGCAATTGTTAACCTGGTTTGTGAAATTCAGGCATGTGACTAGAGAGGAAAAAAAAAAAAAAAAACAACGAAAACAAATACCTAATTTTCACCACAAAAATTTAGAGGAAGGAAAAAAAAAAAAAACAAAACAAAACAAACCAACCACCACACAATCATGTGTTGTTTTGTTTTTCTACAACACAGGCATAACAGTATTACCCTGGCTGACCACCCCTGCTGAAAGGATGACAATACAATGAAAGACATGTCACCAATCAGAACTAAAGTTGTTTGGGGTTTTTTTTACGGTTAAGTGAAACTTTGCCCATGTTCTTCCCACATGCTGCATAGTTTAGCTGGGACTCTAAATTTCATAAGCGTGAGCTATACATAGAATTTTAAAGGAATAAAAAGAAAATCAAGAGAGATAAAACAAAAACACAACGACTTAATTTTCAATTAGAGAAGGCGAAAAATTGGAGAACTAGACCCAGAAGTGAAAAATAACATACTGAATAGAGCTTTAGGATGACAGGATATATCAGACAAGGAAAAATCCTTTTAAATGGCAGATTAACACCATGTGCTTAGGAAAGCATGAACAAAACATTAACAGCCAGAAGACACCACAATTAAATTTTGTACACAAAAGAATGACATATTCAATTGATAACATTTAAAAAATAATAATAATCTACTTGTCACCACTAATTGTCAGTGTACTGACAGGGTAACACTTGATTTTTTACAGCCTTATTTTACCAAATCTATATATTAATTCTATAAAAATTCTTGTTCTGAAGAAATTTGGTTGTAGAAAGACTACAGTTTTAACGTAACTGTAATAATGGATCAACTAAAACCCCTAGGAAGTCTTACTATTTGAGCAAAGTGAATAAAAAGGATTTCTGTTCAGCCAGAATTAGAGCATGATGGAAAAAGCTTTGACAGTCTCTGACATTTGGTTCCCACACTGCAGAAGTCACAAATGATGACGCTTACCAAACAGATGGCGTCCGACAGCAGGATGCTCTGAAATAGCCATCTTGGCTAAAATAATTTATTTTAAATACCACTGACAATTTCAAAGCGATGAAATAAGAAATCTTCACTTGCCATGCAGACTTCTTAAATAATAAGAGAAGCAGAAGTGGCAAAATCCTTTTCCTTCTGGAGTACAAGTGCATCCACAATAACCAAGACCTATGCAAGTCTGCATGAACTATCACAGCTATGGTGCTCACTTCAAATAAATCAAGAGGACAAGAACAATATTGGGTTGGTTTTTTTTCTGGTAAGAGGGCTACATGTCCACAGGTGGAACATCAGAAACGTTCCTACTTCTATCAGGCTCAGCATTATTCCTCAGTACAACAGGCTAGATGAAAGTGAAACTTGGCTTCAAGTTTATTGCCACTGCATCCTGATTAATCTTCATTTAGCAGCATACTGTTCTACACCATTTCTTCTTATCATTTTATCTGCCTGTCCACCTGAATCGTGGATGACCCGAGACAGAGATTTTCCTGAACTGTACATTTCAGTGCACAGCACTTTGAGGTTTCTCAGCCCTTCTATAACACAAAACAGCTTTTAAGGACTTGATCTAGCTTAAGCTGTACTCAGAGGGTAAATAATTCAGATTGTAAATTCTTTCCCTTCAGGTTTATCTTTATATTAAAGCAATTTTCTCTGGCAAGAACTATTTATCAGTTTTACAGGATTTCATAGAAGCCTAGTCACATCATGCTAATAAAAAACCATACCAAACATATTAAACTCCTGTCTAGTTTGAGAGAGCCAGGCAAGAGGACAGGAGGATACGAGCTCACTGAAGAGTGTCTGACCTAAGCACATTCTCTGCTGACGAAACAGTGCCAATTCAACATTATAACCCAGAGCTAAATTTTGTAGATTATAAAAGATGTTTAGGAAGGATCACCTATGAAAGCTAACTAAGAAAGCACACAGCTCCGGGGACATAATTTTTAGTCACAAGTCAAAATTACATTAAAAAAAAAAAAAAAAAAATTAAATGACCCTTTATTCAGGCCATGTCAACAAAACTTGCCATTCAGTATTTCTAAAGATAAAACCACCTAGTTCTATAATCTAATTCAGACTGACTGAATTTGCTCTCTGTTTTTCTGGACCGTATCATAGATTCACACATCTGACTTTAAATCACAGTGTAAATAAAATCAGTAAGTAGTCTACAAGGATGACCTTTGTAGCTCATGCTATGTTAGAATTCTAATAAAATTAAGCAAGAAAAACGTAAGTAACCTAATCTCATATAAGTGGCACACCTCCAGATACCTACTGCCACAAACAATTTCACAACACTGTGTGTGAAACTCACAATTTCAATTCCAGCAAAGTGACATATAAAAAAAAAAAATCTTCTTCCATCCTGAATCAGAGCAAAGAACTGAGATTTCCCAAGATGGATTACAGAGAGACTTGGATAGGTTGGATCAATGAGCCAATGTTAATGGGATGAGCTTCAACAAGGACAAGTGACGGGGTCCTGCACTTCAGCCACAACAACCCCATGCAAAGATACAGGCTTGGAGAAGTATGGCTGGAAAGCTGGCTGGTAGAAAAGGACTTGAGGGTTTTAATTGACAAGAGGGTGAACATGAGCCAGCAGTGTGCCCAGGTGGCTAAGAAAGCCAATGGCATCCTGGCTTGTATTAGAAAGAGTGTGAGCAGCAGAAGTGGAGGGGATTGTCTCCCTGTACTCGGCACTGGTGAGGCCGCACCTCACAAGAGGTGCTACACAAGAATCAATTCAACTGATGGAAAGAAACAGGTAACTTCTATCTACCAAACCAACTAGACAAAATGATTCACACTGTGACCACGTAACTGCTGGATCTGACACAAGGAGCGGTAGGTTAAAGATGGGTTCAAGTAGCACTGATGCTTTTGGTACTAACTTAGTGGTTTTTGGCTTGCTTTGTAGAAAAGAGATATTGTCCATCGTTACAGATAAAACAACAAGACCTGCATCCTAATATTCTGCAGTTAAAAAAAATGAGAGCTGGGAGCTCTGTCTCCTTGCCTGGCCTTCCAGCCCTTGCAAGTGTGTGAACTCAGTGTCCTGTGAAGAACAGGAGCTCCCCCACCCACTGAAGCAGAGGCAGCAGTGCTTCCCCAGCAGATGCAGCCTGCCTCACAGGGGACACATGAACTCAATATGCTCTCCCAGATGGAGACCTCTCATCTGATTGCTCCTGATCCGTTACCACCTCTAAGAGCAAACAGAAGTAATTTCATGTATAGCAAACATTCCTTGCATGCAAAACAAAAATTAAAAAAAAAAAGCAACCAAACAACCCTGAAGTGACAGAGAAATTCAAGGACTAGGAGTTTGGGAACAATGTAATTACATGTGTGTCATCAAAACTTGCTGTGTACATTTCAGTAATTCAACTACTTTTTTTTTTTTTCTCCTAAGTGCTCCCACACAGATAAACAAATGAGCAAGTGTTACCATTTTTTAAAAGCCCTTAAGTATCTCCATACCTTACTATTCTTCAGGCTGCAGCCAGCATGATTTCAAAAGCAACACAGATAAATTTTATTAGATTTAATTTGCTTTGTTAAACAGCTATATATATTCAGCTGAGCAAGTACACTAGTCAGCCCCACTTTCTAGTTCAAAGGACTTGTAACTCCAATTGTAACAGGAGCAATGGAGTTCCCCTCCATTCCTGACATGAATGATGTTCTGCTAAAAAAAAAAAAAAAAGTATGCAAGACAGATTTCTAAAATAAGCCATCAAGATTTTTGTTCCCTTTGTTAACATTCTGGTGAGAGAGATTAATTTTCTTTACAAATAGACAATTGGGTGATAAATTTATGATTAATGTAAAATTAATTTTCATCAATTTAAATTTAACTAAACATGTTTGTAAGCAAAAATTAGCAGCTTTAGCTCTTCTCTTTATGAGGTTGCTATCAAGCAGAAAATCTTTTTCCCATGTGCCTTTCATGTTTGGCTTGTGTTTTACCTTTAACTCAAATTCCAGAGACTGTAATGCTCGTGTTGGAAACAACAGCAATGTCCCAAATGTTCTACTATCCATATGCAGTCTCAACTTTAGCTCCACCTTAGCACATTTTCATTTGGGAACATTCTTCATGTATAAGTCACCTTTTCTTTAACTACAAATGTAATGTGTGAATATTAATTAAAAAAATAATAAATAATGGGAACCTGGTACTATATCTTTATTTCAAAAAAGTTGCTGTCTTCATGGACAAGCAAGGTCCAGATGCTATCAACTGACATGATGATTCCCTATGTTCTCATGAACCATTACATTGTCTGACAATACCTTAATTTCATCTCTTTTGCCAGGAATGGAAAAAGAATATCTATTTTCAAGAAGGGCACCTTCTGTAATGTCACTACATCCTCCTCTAACATTGCTGGGAAAAAAAAAAAAAAACAAAAAAAACCCAAAAAAAACAGGAGAGACTACCAACATTTTGAAATATGACAGACCTCTTTTTTTCTCTTCAGATCTCTGGAAAAAAACACGAGTTCTCAAACCTTGAAGAAAAAGAAACAGCGAAGTAGGACTACTGATCCTGAACACCTTGCTTCAAGTGTCATCTGCACACAAAATTTCAGCAATTTTTAAGTATTCATGGAGTTTGCACTCATCACTACTCATTTAAGTGGAACTTAAACGAAAAATAAAAATTTTATTACATTATGCCTACAGAAACCATTCTTGTTGCCCTTCGTGTTCCTGCTACATTCAAGTCCAGATGAGGTCTAGTTTTCCTTACATCATCTGTGTGCAACTGGGTAGTACCTTCTACAATCCTCCTGGCTGGCCAATCCTGTTTCCATCTATTGCTGAATGTGGGTCTTCAGCTTCTACTCAAACACATAATTTCATATTCTTGTAGGATCTTTTCTGTCATTAATACAAACATTTATGGTATAAGTTCATAATATTTCTCCTCTGGTAAAAATTCAACTTGCAGCCAGAGAACTCTGTGCATTCATAGAACACAAAGCACAGATTAGTCTCAAGTTTTATCACTGAATTCCAAAATAGAACCTGTGTGTCCTCAATTGCCTCTTTCTGGACAAAAAAATAGGGGTCTACATTTTGTAGTCATGGGTTATAAATGTCTGCTAAGGCGAAAGCAAGAAATGGTATCAATAGACAAATGCATTATGGACAACAAAATGATACATTTTTAGTCAGCAGAAAGCTCACCACACTAATATCATAGTGGCTGTTGAGATCTTTGTAGGCACCAAAGCATGCAAGAACTAGAAGGCAGTACTTAAAAGGAAATTACACGATGGCTTTGCACATAATTGTTTCGTTTCCTTTGAGGGCAAAGGGCAGTATGAATATATAGAAAGACCTAGATTCTCAGTGCTACACAGGCACTATATGAGATGGCTCAGTCCATATTTACTTGAGAATCTGAATTAGAATTGCTTAATCAATTAACATATGGGAGTGATGCCTGACACAGGATAGGGTGGGAGAAGGGGCTATGCATAAACATACCACAGAGATAGGCATTTAAGTGGTTTCTTTTTGGTAAGCCATATTCTTCATTTCCTTCTGGCTAGAACATTACCTACTCCAGAGAATATATTCTGCACAACCTTGATGTGAAAAAATAACATTAAGTTAGACAACAAAGCTATGAGTTAATTTGATTTAAGTGTATGAAACTGAACATACAAGTTAGAGAAAAGAAACCTCAGGGATGATAAATAGTAGCAACAAAAATAATCAAGAAATACTGTTTCTTATGTAAAAGATTGCAGAGAGACATCAGAATCATTATCTGATAATGGCTGATTTACCAAGAGGCAAAACAATGCAGCTGAACTTCATACCTCACTCATAAGGTAGGTGGCAGAGCAGGGAATGGAAATCCCACTCTCTGAATCACTGTCCTGTTCACAAGACTATCTGATAATACCTTCTAGGAAATATCAAAAAGTAGTCTATAGCCAGTTCTAACTGGAATTCTTTTCAGTTAGAACTGTGAAGACATCAAGGAGACTGCAGGAGAAAGTGTTTTCAAGTGACAACTCATGTTCATGTCATTTAGACTTTGGAAAGATCCCCCACCATGTGGTCCTTGGAGAATCATCCTCAGAAATACTGAAGAGCAGGATGATATAGCTGGAGAGGCAACATGCACTGATTAACATTGTCTTCTAGTAAGTAAATACAAAGACATCATGTCTGGCTCCAAAACATCTCAATCCAAATATTTTTTCACTCTACCTAGTACACCTCTGGACATAAACATCAGTATTTAAAACTTAATATTTTCCTATATTGACATTCACTACCTATTATAAACTTTGGTCTATTTCACCTTCTTCACACTTCCAAACCACTTCCCAGTTCTTGCTTTTACTGTGCCTCAGATATGAGAAATGCCTTTCTCCCCCACATTCACTAGCTACTATGGCTGGCCAGCTCAGGCTTCTTCCAGCCACAGATGTCTTGCACGCACTATTGTGCCCCTTTCCTCACATGCCATAAGGTTGCCTCCCTTCTTCAATGAAAGTGTAATGTAAAGCAGCTACACCCATTGGAAGGGTTGGAACAGCTGAGAAATTGAACTGATAAAAAACATCTAAACATAAGCCAAAAAAAGTGCAAAAATATTCACACACGCACAACTAAACCACACAATATTTAATCAACATTCACCAACCTATATAAATTCCTGAAGCATTTAGGTATTGAGATGGCATTGATGACTCAAAACAGGCATGTGGTTTAATACCTTGATGAATTAGGACCTGGGTTTCCTGAAGCAAAAGATCAATGTATTCCCTAAAGGTGTTCTGAGAGGATTCTGTGTAAGCTTTCAAATTCATTTTAACACTTGTTAAAAAAGAAGTACAGTACTGTAGAACATCACAGTAACTCTAATCTAGGTTCCTGAAGCACAGCCTCTAAAATTTCACCCCCTTAAAGTTTAACAGGTGGAGTTGAAGCACAGCACACAATCTAAAAAAGCCATTCAGTCTTGGCATAGAGAAGAGAGATAAACATACACTGCATTCATCAAGACTACATCCCCTTCACTGAAAAGCTACTCAGGTGGCTGGTGCTTTGATACTGCAATGACTTCTTTACTGACAGCCAAGAGTAAGAGCTATGGCATGCTTTAAATGGGACATTTGTGGCTTAAGTCTCACCTTTTTAGCATGTACCAGTTCATAACCACATGGAATGCGTATGGAAATGGTTCAAAGCTGTGTCAGGGGAGGATCAGACAATGTTAGAAAACATTTCTATACAGAGAGGATGGTCAAACACTGCACAGGGTTCCTAGAGAGGAGGTTGATGCCCCAAGCTTGTCAGTGTTTGAGACATTTGGATAATGAGCTTAGTAACATGCTTGAACATTTGGTAAGCCCTGAAGTGGTCGGGAAGTTGAACTACTTCATTGTTGTAGGTCCTTTCCAATTGAAATATTTGGTCATAGACAGTCTTAAACTGTCTCTTTCTGTACTAGCCCAGAACTAATAAAAGAAGCACAAAGGGAGGGAATGCTCTTCTGTGTCTACAAGCCAGCTTGGGCGCAGAAGTCCAGTCATACCTACAAAGCATCTAAGAAATCAAACCTACTACCTACTCTACAGACACAGCCAATTAAACATGTGCTTCCAGCCTTAAATTTTGGCCCAACAAGCTGAATTACAAAACCTTGCTGCGCTAAAATCAGGTCACCTTTGGATGGCAGACCTTGTCAAGACGGCAGTGAGCAAATATAGCTTGACAGTTCCCAAGCTGGAAAATCCAAACAGCTCTCTCCCATGCTGCTCAAATCCACAGCTTTTCATTTCTCTGTCTTGTGCTTTATTTTATAATAGAAGCATGTTCCTAAAAAGCAGCACTAATCCTGATAAAACAACATAAGATATTGTATTACAAGGGTGAATAAAGCACTAGGCAGTGATATTGCTCAAATTAACTGCCAAAAAAGCAAACACCTACAGTCCACTCTAAGGCCGCCCTTGGTTCCTTCACAGGTCCATTGGAGACTGCAATGTTGAGGGAATGCACAGGAGCCAAGTGCTGGAGGCCTGACCTGGAGATTGCTTTCCTGCAAGTTGAAAAGAAAAAAAAGAAAAAAACAAACAAAAACAAAACAACAAATAAATGGAGTGTATATCCAATATAATTACCCAATATAATTATCCATCCCACCCTTCTCCAGGAATCAGAAGCAGCAGTATGGCAGCTAATTTCAGCATGGGTGAAATGGTACTTGAATACCATCTCCTGCTAAAGCAGTTTAGGAAAAGAATAAAGTAATCTGATCACTGAAAATTACTGTTTAATGAAGATCAGTTACTCATCTGGCACTAAACTCAAATATCAAATTCAGTGGTCTACATATGGTTCTGTTTGCCAGGTTCAGTGGAGTCTTCATTCGTTACTCCTATTCCTTACGTATCAGCAGAATCTGCTGAATTGATTTATGCATCATTCCAAATAGCCTTTATGGGAGGAATTAAATATTAGTTTTTAGGAA
Source organism: Corythornis vintsioides (assembly GCA_025447755.1). Lineage (NCBI taxonomy): Eukaryota > Metazoa > Chordata > Aves > Coraciiformes > Alcedinidae > Corythornis > Corythornis vintsioides. Next base: position 72,000 of record JAOEGS010002651.1, on the reverse strand, counting down.
GAGCACAATATCTGTTGCTTTCACTTAATTTATAGGGTGGGAAAAGTCACCAATGCAGCAACACAGCACTATGTAAAATAAGATATGAGAACATCACTTAGAGGGGGGAGTCATGCACTACTATTCTTTAATCATAGAATGTTAGGGGTTGGAAGGGACCTAGATCATCTAGTCCAACCCCCCTGCCTGAGCAGGATCACCTAGACCAAGTCACCCAGGAACAGATCCAGGCAGGTTTTGAATGTCTCCAAAACCTCCCTGGGCAGCCCATTCCAGAGCTCTGTCACCCTTACTGTGAAAGCTTTTTCCTTGTGTTTCACTGAGGAGAGTCTGGCTCCATCCTCCCTACACTTGCCCTTAACATATTTATAGACACTGATGAGGTTCCCCTTCACTCTCCTCTTTTCCAGGCTAAAGATCCCCAGCTGTCTCAGCCTCTTCTCATAAGGGAAATCATATCTCCAAGTATTACAGCTTCTTTCCAGTTATATTTCAAGTTGGGTTTTTTTTCATCTGAAGTTAGTCTTACAGCTCTTAAGGCATAGAAAAGGCCTCCTTCAAAAGTCACAGATGGTGATGAGAAACTCTTCTGGGGCACCTGGTAAGTTGAGGGCATATCCAGTGCCTGTTCCAGTAGAGGCACCCAGCCCTGCCAGCCATCAGGTGGAAGAATGCTATACACTGCTGATACAAACTCAGCTGTACTTGGACAGTAGGTTTCATAAAGCTTTATAACACTACTGCATTGTATATTTTAGCACCCGATGGTGGTGGCCAAAACAATCTCACAGCTTCAGCTGCAATGATTCAGGACAAAAACCTCTTTTGTAAGGTGAATACACTCATCCCCCACAAGGTGCAATGACAGTGTTTGTGTAAAGTGCATTTTTGTGATCCCATTCTCCCAGTGCAACAGCTATATATAATATCTCCTAATATTACAACTGTTCCAAGGCAATAAAGGTCAATTGAGCCAGTGATGACTGTGTCAGGTCAGCCATTGCTAAATAAATATTTTCATTGTCCTGAAATATGCAGCACAATACATATCCACAGTAAAGGAGCTTAGAAGCATCACTGCTCACAGTGCACATCTGGAAAAATCAAGTGGGCTGAATCAAAATCTCTTGAATTCCCTTTCCTGATGTTAACATGAACAATTGAGCATTAAGATCAACTTCTGATCATCCACTGCCCCCTTTCCATGTAATACAGGTATGACATTGATATTGAAGGGTTTCTCCAAAATATTTTAGATTTGATGACAGCCCTTTAAGAGGGAAGGAGTGCAATTCATTTAATTTTCAACTTTAATATCTTTACAGTAGAAAAAATAATGTTACAAACATGTCTCCTTTTTTAGATTTTTTTTCCATATACTTTATCTCAAAAATATAGTATCATACTGTCAGAAATCATTCAGACTTAAAATTTGATATTTACTTTATATTGGTTTATATGTATATTGATGATAATTAATTGCTTTTAATATCATATATATTTATGTTTATAATATATATAATATATTTATATTTTATGCTAATTCAAAAATTAGATTAGT
>JAOEGS010002651.1:0-61654 GCA_025447755.1 Corythornis vintsioides | reverse complement strand
AAGTCCTTTTCTGCAGAGCTGCTTTCCAGCACCTCATCCCCCAGCCTGTATTGATAGTGAGGGTTGTTCCAACCCAGCTGCAGGACTCTGCATTTAGTCTTGTTGAACCTCATGAGGTTCACCTGGGCCCATTTCTCCAGACTATAGACGTCCCTCTTCATTTTTGCACTGTAAGCTTTAGAGAGTTGTTTCAAATGAGGAATTTTCAGAATATATTTCCATGCCTCTGAAGCGTAAAAGTCCTTTTCTTTATGCAGTCTTTCTTCCTTGAAAATAGAAAAAATCAAAAATTCTCACTGTCCACCTCCACTTTTTTCCCATTAAAAGCTTCCATTTAGGAAACAAGGGTCTCACAGGAGTTACAAATAAAAGTCTTCAATTTCTGAATGTGCAACAAAAAAGGTAATGAAGATCCACACTCACTAGTCAAGTGAAAAACACTTCAAAATTGTTTAAATTGTGGATTAAAGAATAAAAAGGTATATTGTATTTGATACCAAAATTATTTTGTTACCAAGTATTGATAAAAGAATCAAATTACCTTCCTCCCAGAGGCACAAATACCTAAAACTCAAGGAATGACCCAGAACAAAAGCGAGCTTTAAAATATTCCATGATTGTTTTTTAATGAAAAAATTGGCAACCACATAAAACAGAAAAAAATTCTCTTCTAAAAAGCTAGTTAGACTTTCAAATTTCAAACACAATAAAACAAACAAACAAAAAAAAAGAATCTAGATAACAAAGCAGGGAAGGAAGTTTAGGCTTCACCTCCATAGTTTTCAGGTCAAAACAAAAAGAAATTTAAAAGCCTATATTTAATTTTCATTACAATGACACTTGAGAAAGGCAGATAAAAATTAAAACTACCATTCACTAACCAAAATTCTATTTTCTCTCTAAGGAAGGAAGCTTATATCAACAGAGATAACACAGAGTTTTTGTCCTCCACCTTTCTGCCACAAGACCATATGGAATGCAAAACCAGAAACCCCCCCACACACCCAAAAAAAAACCAAAAAAGCCACCTATTTCTTCTCATTCCTCACCACAAAAATTATACATTATGGCATATACTACTGTAACTGTAAAATCTTTTAAGTCCCAAGGGAGCAGACACATGTCCACTGCTTCCAATTTCTCTGAAACAAACTGAAAGAGGTCAGCAGAGGGTGGAGAAAGAGGATGTACTGCAGTAAGTGAACAGCTGATGAAGAAAATAGAAAGCAAGTAATGATTCCCCAGCAAGTCTGTGTAGCAATCTGTTCCTGCAGGACCCCCTTCAAAGCTCAAATTCAATCAAAAGGTCTTGATGACTTTTAACAAGTTTAAGGACTAAAGACTGGAGGCTTAGGGCTAAATTTTCAGATCTTCACACAAGCAATAAACTAAGCAAACAATGAGGGATCTGAGTAAAAAATAAACATCATAATAAATCACCACCTTCCCCTCTCCCTGTCACAAACAACGGGATGGCAACACAGAAATGAGTGGAAAGGTACACCCGATGTGACAGTATTCCTTCTTCCTTCACTGCATAGAAAGCTAAAAACTTAACAAACAGCTTAAAATAAACTTCCAGAACCGGAGGAGAAACAGAGCAGGGCTTGAGTCAGAGGCATTAACCTCAGAACACCCAGAGTGTTTATAAAACATGAATTCAAACTCATTTAGTCCTGAATAAAACATGAGTTGTCTACCAAAAATACTTATGTTCGAAGCTTACTCTTGATAATCAACTTTGGAGTTACACATAACCATTCAAAAAAAATCAGCCTCTCTGTACTGAACCTTAACACTGATGCCTGGAGGGATGTTTCACATCAAATTAAGATGACAACATCGCCCGTGTCGTGCAACGTTACAAATCTCACTGGAATCACACTGAGGGTCTGCTGCCTTCAGCACACTGCAGCCGCTAAAACAGTGCTGAAGGAAAGCTCCAAGACACACTGTCAGGAGGGAGATTATTGCACTCCCTCCCAACCCCAAGGGACAGCTATCCCAGGGTCACACGAGGTCTGAGTCTTGGAACAAGAAAACTTTTAGGGGGACAGCAAGGCAGAAAAGCATGGGCTGATGTACATCAGCCAGAGCAGTGATCTTTATGGCTGAAAAGAAGGTGGATATCTTCAGCCCTCATTAGCAGCTCTGCTGGATCTAATGAAAGAAATGCTGTCACTGAATATCTTGGGGTTTTCCCTCCTTTGAAACTAATTTTAAAAATGTTGATTTTTCTTATCTGCCCTTTAAACTGTGTCTCTTTTTCATCTAAATTCTGTTAAAATACACATATGGGGATTTTCTTCCTCCCTGTTGACTCACCAGTTGTATACAAGCAAGCTAAAAAAAAAAAAAAAAAAAAAAATCACAAAAACATAGTATAAAGCACTGTCAAATGCACATAACAAGTGAACAGCAGGGAGGAAGAAATTTTTTTTCCTCTATTTTCTTTTTGGCTACAGTAGTAGTGGGTGCTGCTTCTGTAGTGCCTACACAGCTTCAAGAAAAGACACAGTAAATTGCTGGTTCTTCTTTAGGATAAGATAAATCTCAGACATCATGATCTGACAATAGCCTTCCCACTTCATCCCACCTAGAGCTGGAAGAGACGTGGACAGTAACCTCATGACAGGGCATGTCACGACACTTGGACACTATTTTAATCTGAACGAGATTTTGAGAGTACCAAAGGGATTTGTAATGCCATACTCATAGCTCTTGTATTGCTGTATTATTTATTTGCTGGAGTCATCTGGAGAGAAACATTACTTTGAAATTAAGTCACTGAACAAGACCAGTGTAATACTGAAAGAAAATAATATCTGGTTATGGCACTGTTTTTATTAGGAAAGAATAAGGCCAGCTTCTGAGGTTTCTTTCTATGAGTGAGCATTAAGATGTGAACATACCTGACAGCATGGGAGATTAAAATCCTTTACCACAGAATTACCAGAGAAAAAGGTATCAGCCGTACAAACATCTGCCCACTCTTACCCTGCAGCACCTCACGCTCCACGGCAAAGTACCACTGCAGAGTGAAAGTAGGCCATTTGCCAAAATTCAATACAACTTTGACCTCATCTTTTTTTTGGGGCTTTCAACAAGGGAGCAAAATGTCCTTTTAATCCTACACACAATAAAAACACATCCCCTAAGATTTGATCCCTGCGAGAAGGCTGCCTCATTTTACAGCGACACTCAACTAGTCATTAAACCATGGTGGCTTCATCTAGAACTATAAAAAATAGTCAGAAAAACTGGACTACTCATCACACCTTGAACTGCCACTATCCCCAGATACATCATTATTAAAAAAAAATCCAACTCCTCTGAATTCAAACTAAACAGCACTCTTCTTGAAAACTTGTTTCATTATGTCAACTGCACCCAAAGCACAATAAGGTACAGAAATAAACTTATTGTATTTTTCTCTCCACTTATTTTAATGTTGCATCACCTGTTCAAAAAGACACACACACACACAGACCATCTCTTTAGATAGTAACCATCTGATGGATGAAATCACACCCTGACAACAAAATGACCATTGCTATAACAAACATGAAAAGAAATATCCCAAGTGCTTTTTGCTGCTGACAGGGACAGAAGATGTCAGGCCAGGCTACCCTCTGCAATCTCACTGCACGTGTATAACACAGGAGAGATGAAATCTGACCTTTTCTTAGCATGGAAATCCAAACTGCTTTAAAACATCTGATCCTGTGAGATCACAATACGTACATGAAAAACATCCGAGTGTGGATGACTAGGTTACTTCTGCTTACTTTATGTCAGTTCCCCAGCACTAAAAATGCACAGAATCATTGTGTGTTATGCTGATTTTGGTATTACATCTACTTTATAAAGATAAATAAATTCTACCCCTAAACTCCATCCTGCTTATCCCTTGAATAAAGTCTTCACAAAATACTAATGGACAGTCAAGAAATGTGAAAAAATATTTTTAATAGGGTGCTACTGAAATAGCAATGATGCCCTCCTAGTGAGCAGAGGTAACAGCACAGATCAAACAAACCTGCCTGCCTGCCTGCCTGGGGACCTGACCCTCTGCATATGAGTCATAGAGGAGAAAGAGGAGGATGTAAATGAGGCTACAAACACACACAGCATGCTAGTGCATCAAGCCATTCCAGCTTCATTCTCGTGGCTGCCTTTACCAGAGCTGGGCAGAATGAACACAGTAAGGAAGATGAGAGAGCACGAACAAATGCCACAGAGCAAATGATAAACCATTAAGTTTTAAGGTGAGCATGATCAATTTCTTCTCTACCTAGGATTAAAATGTTCTTTTTAGTATTGATTTTTGCTGCTCTTAAGGTGAACATAATCAATCATTATTAGTAATATGGAAAGAACCCACAGAGCAACTGGACTGCTAGAACAGACTGGGGAGCTGCAACCCAGAACCATCACTAGGAGAAGTGCTGTGTGGATAGCCGACAGAGTTCACATATTGACACATCTACCTCAGCAACAGGAAAGAGAGGGGTGATCCCCTGCTTCCAAATTTTGCAGAAAGTACCTAAATAGCAAAGGTAATTTGACTACAAGACCCTTCCTGGCTGACCTCACAGCAGGTTGTCATGACAGCTCCACAGGCAACGCTGATTCCCAACAGCTGCATTCAGGCTTTCAAGCCATGAAGTCATTGGAAATGTTAAGTTTCTAGAGAGAAAAATCCACTGGGGAGGCAATTGCAACTAGCCAATAGGATCCTTGCAATTACAGGTGGCCAATTTCAGTAAAGCAAACACCACAGGAAAGTTCATGTACAGGTGAAGTGCTGGGCAGTAAAAGAGAGGGAGGAAAAAAAATCTTATGTGGAAAATTGAAACAGTCAAAAATAAATAAAAATATTAAGTGAAACACTCTCACCATCTTTTACCCCAGATTTTCTTCTGTACCTTCTCCATTCCCTGGAATGGATTGGGGTGCCTGCTCCTCCCTAGCACATGGCTACCAGCATCAACCTTGCTGCTCTTGGAACAAGGTAACAGATCCTCAACTGGCAAATACCATGCCACTCTGGATTTCAGTGATGTAGTACCACTTTGCATCACTTGAGGCATTACCCACAAATTTGTTTTTCTTAACTAACAGTAACATACTAAATCAATTGTTTAACAGTAATACCAAGCAAGGACTAGGGGAAAAAAAAAAAAAAAAAAGGCATTTTAAGGGAAAATTGTAAAGAACAAGATACTCTCCAATTCCCATTGCAGTTGGGGAGCACAGAAACAGATAGCTTCTATATATAGATGGAGCTAATATTATTTAAAAAGCATACAAAAAAAAAAGCACCAAAGAAACCAACTAAACAAAACCACAGAACGCAAACACTTTGTTTACCTGAGAAAAATGAAACTAATGAATTTAAGCTACTTTAGTTTTACTACTGTAAATCAGCATTTGGAAATTACTTCCTCTTAATAATGCCATTTTGTGATTGATATAAACCTGTGCCTCTCAGACTTAACATAAAAATCTGCCAGTGGAGTGCTTATGTAAGTTGTAGATACTCTGTAGCCATTCAGCTCACAATGGTATGCAAGTCAAGTGTAAACTTCCCACTTAGTAAAGCTCTAAGTGACAGTAAAACGTGTAAAATAATAAAAAAATGCACAATCTACTGTGCAATGAAGGCAAACTCAGATTCTCAGAGGTCGTCCAGAACTTCCACCTATTTTGTTATTCTGCTTGCTTTGGTTTTAAGGCATCTGGTTCCAAAGAGCAATACTGAAACCACAGCCCATCCATAATGCAGCGATGTCTGCCTGGATTTGCAGAGAAACTGATGCAGTAATTTTGGTTATAAAAGGGTCGTGATTCAAATGCCAATGGTATTACTTCAGCACTGTTGACAATGTACTGCTAATCAAAGCATAGGAGAGACAAGAGGATGAATACTTACTCAGCCTATTTGAGTGACTGCTTATTTTGGGTAGGCTTTTAAAACAACATTTCTGGAAGCAGCAACACTGTAAGCTTCATTTTCTTGACAAGTCAGGATTCAACTTTCCAAACTTGAGAAATGCCGCATTAACTGATTGAGACTGTAATTCCATCTGGGGGAAAACAATTACTTTGAGCTCTGTTCTCATGATCTAGCATGTCACCAAAAACCTTTACTGAAGTTACAGACGTACTATATGCAGATGAGAGTGCATTACCTCATCAATAAAATGTTTCAAAAGCTTTTCCAGAAGCAGCAGCAGAAAAACAAACAACAGAAACTTGAAACTATTTCTTCTACCTTATGAGTTAATTTATAATGCCAAAATGTACCATTAACTAAAGTAACAGTTTATTTGCAACTTCATTTTGAGGTCATCAGCCACAAAAAACGTCTTTACAGCACTACAGATTGTTCCATTTATATGGAGTCGCTCATATTGTCAATTATAAAATGCATTACAAAACAGAGAGTAAGCCAGTGTTATGTTGATATGAACCAAAAGAAATCTCTTCCTCAACCATAATTTGTTCCCATAGAGCCCTGGATCACAATCAGCTTTGGTCAGAGCACCTAATATTTTCAAAAGATGCTGAGGATGAGGATTTGTTTTTCTCTTAAAACAAATAAAAGGAATTTGCGATCATATATCAGCCAAATGGCTTCATTCTAAATATATATCAGTATTTGAACTTTCTAATCTATACAAGACAGTATTCTGGGATCAGGTTCACTCTACTGTGTCCATCTTCACTACTTTGAAATTCAAACTAAAAGGGAAAGCACTAACAATTTTTTTCCTGATAAATACTTCTAGGAAATATCTATGGGGAAAAAGGATGAATTTTTTTATTCACACTTATCAGCATAGTCCATTTCACTAACATTACCTTCTTCCAAAAGCCACCTGAAAATGAACTTCTTATTGAGCTATTCACTCTTCATTGTGTAGCTCACCAACCTCATCCCTCCCCATAATTTCACCTAACAGGAAGACACTCATGAAAATGAGGCCAGAGACTATACTGAAGGGACCAGACTAACTAGAAACTTACAGAAAAAGTAGGTTTCCCAGAAATAAGGTCTGTTGCAAGTGCCCTGAGATTCCCCACAATCCTCACATTTAAGAATTTCCTCTGTGCCACTGAAGATCAGGTGGCAAGTCTGATGTTAGTCCCCACATATGGAATACTTGACCCTGGACACCTACACACCCCTGTCTTAAATTTTTAAGAGCTGCCTGACGCTGAAGTAAATGCAAATATGCTTGCTGTCTTTGGTTCAGCTCCATATGGGATGTCCTACATTTAGGGAGCTCAAAGTGAAATGTTACCTCTCCAACAGCAGGATTCAGAGGCAAAAAGTGACTGTCAAGGTTGCAGTACAAGAGAAGGAATCAGATGGAAACAAAATTAAAGCCACTGCTGAATCCAAAGCCACCTTTGTGTTCTCATTTTACTATTTATAAGTAGTACATCATGCAGGCATCATGTCACATTTTAGGTTTAATTATCTGCACTGCTCCACTGGCAAGGAGCATTTATATATGTGGTTCTCATTATTCCAAACAGGTTTTAATATTTGCAAGTGGAGAGCTTTCTAAAGGTTGTGACAGAACTTAAAGTGCATATGTAGAACAAACAGAAACAGATTCTATTAAGTGGAGAATGTTCATGGCACCAAGTAAGTTGTAATGTATTTTATTAGTCTTTTGTAGTAAATATAATGTAAATACTTAAAATATTAAATCTATATTAAGCCTGATCATTCACAGTATTAGAATTTTATTGAAATGTTAATTTATAATATCACATCTCATGCTAAATGGTTAACAATATGGACTCAGGAGAAAATGTCTGCATGGTTACTGGCTTCCTTTGTCCCTAAATAATGACAAAATAAATAAAGTCATTTACACGTAAATAAATCTTGCATCAGGAAACCATAAGCATAATAATGAATTAGAAAAATGTTTTAGATGACCTTGCTCATCTAGCTGTTAAAGTGCAATTAATACTTCCCGTACCTGTTATGTATCTTATTCAGCTATGGCTTAAAGTGACAAGAGCCCCATCACTTCCCTTGGGAATCTAACCCACAGACTACCAGACCTCCGAGACCAACTCTAGGCTGTTGTAAACTAGTCTACTTCCATTGGCTTCAGGGTAACTAGACCAATTTTTCACCAGCTGACATATTGTTACAGGCTTACAGAACAGAGAAAAGTTAAATGTCATTTTTATAACTGTCCACCCCATTTAACACAACAACTCTTTAAATATGTTAGCACTATAGGCTCCTTTGTTTTAAATGCTTAAACAGGAGAGAAAATGTTACCCAATAAATAAAGGACATTTAAGATTCCAAAACCCTTTACCCATGTTTCCATGGAAATGGGGACCTTGCTCCATAACCAAGATGACATTAATGATCAGGTGCATGGAGTCACACAAAAGAGAGAAAGAGGTAGAAATTAGCAGCTACTCAGTGTGTCAATCTGGAGCACAACCTCCCCAGTTAGGGGTAAGACTTGATACTTTTTTTGCAATCATAAAGCTTCAGCAGAAACAGCTCGCACAGTGTTAGAGCAGAGAAGCGTTGCTGATTTATTTTTAATCTTGCTTGCCAACTAAGTTTGCTAACTATAGAAGTAAAACAAATAAAACAATGTCATCATCATCTGAGGGAGGAAGAGGAGGAGGGGAAGAATGAAAGGGCAGCTTTAATAAAAGCAACACTATAAATGTGTTGCCACACTCCAGCCTCCTCGCAATGTGTCTGTATCTCAGTTTTATCTACCCCTGCCACCCATGGCTAAATGACAGGCACTGGAAATGATCACCCTCTATTGTGTTTGAGATTATCACCATTACAGCATGAGTTGAAACCAAAATAATCAAGGCTTTACTGAGCTAAGCAAGTAAAGTATAAATTAAAGATCCTGTTATGAAAAGCTACTGGTGTAAGAGCGAGTGGAAAGTAAGTGAATGTGTGAAATGACTAGTCCAGGTTAAATTGTTGCCACAGCCAAGACAAACCAGGTTTCTCCAAGACCTTGGCCACTGGATAGCAATGCCTCTGGGCTGTGAAAACTTTGACCTGGCAGATCTGAACTGAAGATGACTTAAGACATATCCATATCTTTGTGTCAAAGTGTCTCAACTCTCCATTTGTCCTAACTGCAGTATCACAACTTTTCTCTGAGCAGAGATAGAGCTTTTGAACAGAAAAAAAAAGGTCAGTTTGCAGAGAGGACCTAGGCAAAGAAACATCACCCACCACACAGGTGCTAAAGCGTTAAGGAAGTAATCCCTCATACAAGTACCAGAGAAATCCTGTGAAATCCAGAGAAATCTCTTTCCAAGAGAGGAAAAAAACCCACTATGTAGAAAAAAAAAAGTAAACATACGTGTCACACAGACACAGGCGTACATTTGGCAGAGAATATAGCTGTCAAATTACTGTTTTTCAGGACATCAAAAGGATACCAAAACCCATCATTTCCTGGTTATTCCTACTTGAGCATTTCTACTTCAGATCCTGCTGGACAGTGCTGCTCAGAACACAGTTCTCCTGTGTCACTGTGACCAACCTCTTAGGAACTGCTGTTGAACTTTGTGATTTTTAACTAAGAATTAATACCAATAAAGTGAAATTAAGATTGGGTCTGTAATCAGGCCTGCCAAACAGAAGCTACCATGGAAATGAAAATGAGACCTAATTTATTAGCATGCTCTTCTATGCATACAAAGTCATAGAGAAACTGTATAAAGAAAAATGTTCCTTTTCCCCTCCCAAATTTATATCCATAAACCGCAGTGGCTCCAGGTTAGCCTACAAAGCAGACCACCCTGTGGTTCTTCATACCATGACAACCCATGAAGTCAAACATTAAAGGTCCAGAGCAGTAGATTTTAAAGTCTTGGGATTTTTATCATTTCCATATAAAAGTGTGGGTCCTATTTGAGATGAGCTCAGGGTCAAAGGAACAACAAAGGTGATTAATTTTCATAAAGTAAAATATTAGCAAGCATTCAAGAGATCTTAGGTTTCTTTGAAAATGAAATTCTCAACAGATTTCAAAAATAAATTTGAAATCTTATATACAGAATTTCCCAAATACTGCAGAGATTCTACCCACTCACCAGGAAACAACTGTAATTTTTTAGAATATATGTATTTACAGCATCTTGTATAAAAAGCTGTAATTCAGAGAACAAGAATCTTTTCTTGAGTAATTTGCATTATATATGCATAAAGTACTACCTGTACAAAAATGTTCTGGTGAAAAAGTAGACTTTGGATGACTTGTTTTACAGCTGTGGCATTTTCCTTCCTTTCACTTGAAAAGTTAAAAATCTCCACAAATGTCCAATCACCAATTCAATTCTGTGTAAACCATCATGCAAGTGATCAGTTTGAAGCCTAGTCACAATGATAATAAACTCAATATATGGCATTGATATAAGACTTTGATTAAAGGGAGTACTTAAAGCAGCAGAAAAGAGCAGGTGATTTGTTTTGGTTTAGCTCATACTAATCAAAAGCAGCAGTGCTTTCACAGAATGGGTTGGGCTGGGAGGTACCTTTGGTTGGACCTCCAGTCCAACCCCGCTGCAGTGAGCAGGGACATCTTCCACTAGATCAGGTTGCTCAGAACCCTGCCCAGCCTGACCTTGAATGTTTGGAGGGATGGGGCATCTACTGCTACCGACCCTCTGGGCAACCTGGGCCAGCATTTCACCACCCCTATTGTAAACAATTTCTTCCTTATCTCTAGTCTAAATCTACCCTTTTTAACTTTAAAAACCTTTACCCCTTGTCCTGTCACAAAAGGCCCTCCTAAAAAAACTGTCCCCATCTTTCTTAACATGCCCTCTTTAAATAACAAAAGGCCACAATAAGGTCTCCCCAGCTTTGCCACATCAAACTCTAAAGCTCAGCCTCACATAAAGGCCAGGACTAGAAATAGCTTCATGTTTTGCCTAAACTCAATGAAGATACAAATTGTAAGCACTATATACAATCTGCGATATTGATTACAATAAATGTATGAATCATGGTGCTGTATCTACATGTCAATATATTCTATACTACTGTTGCCTTTGTAGCCAATATACCTGTAAATCAATTACAATGTAACCAGCTGAGTGTAACAACAATCAGCTTCTTTGGCTTTTGCTGCATCCTCAGGCATTTATTGACTTTTCTAATAGTGCCACCATGACAGAGAAACAATAATATTTTTACTTTTAGAAATTAAAATGGAAACAAGATTAAACTGGTGGCTTGTTCAACTCCTACAAAAATTCAACAGCACTGAAGGAAATCAAAGCTGCACTCTCAGACCATCACCAGAAGACCCACATGCTCTTTTCTGCATTTATTACTGTTTATTGGGTATTAAGTGCTGTGCTAATCTACTAACTTCAAGAAAGCTGATGGATGGTGTTTACATCTTCTGAAAGCCCTACTTTCAGGGAACAAATGGAGAAATTTCCCAGAATGGGATGTAAAAACAACTTCACTTTCCCTTTAATTTTTTTTCTCCCTTATGGTTCTCTAAGAATTAATTTTAGTAGAGGCTTGGGGATCTATTCTGGTACAGGGTATCTCCAGAGAGGATTTTAAAACCACATATAGGTAACAAAATGAAACAACAGCAACAAAAAAACCCCGCATCTATTTACTTAAAAAAAAAAAAAAAAGTAAAATCAAAAGGAGCACTAGTCTAGAATAGCATACAAAAAAATTAGGGAGTAAAAATTAGAAACATGAAGTCTATTATGGTAACTAGGTAGCACAGTTATAAATGTTGAGGGGTAAAGTAATAAAAAAGACCATGCAGCTAATGTTATTATTGACAATTGTGTTTGGAATACAGGATTTCAGCTCCCAGAGAAGGGGTCTGAATAGTAAAGCAGTAAAGACTTTTTTTTTCATCTAAGTTATTCTTCGTTGCATCCAAACTTAGTTTAGCTAACTGTTTCTGAAAGACACTGGATGAACACCTCTCAGGAATTCAGTTTAACTCTATACTGCAGCATCCTGTTCCCTGCTGAGATGGCAGAGTTGCTCTGCAGCAACACAGATGTGCTGCACCCTGTAGCAGTAGCTCACGCCTCTGCATTGCACGGTGCCATGTGCCAGGCACACACCATCCACACTGCATCGAGCTGCTGAGTCAACTCGGCATGGACAGCAGAAAAGAGCACTGCATTTACTGCTCTTTCAGAATAAGACAAATCCTTGCTCTGAAGTCAGCTCTTCAAAGGGTGTAGAAAACACCTCCCTCCCAGCCTGCACCCTCTCTCAAGTACCTGTGGTAGAAGAGCAGGGGTCATAAATCAAGAACAGAAATAGGATGCTACAGCAGTGGGCAGACCCAGAGGTGACCTCTTCTGGTTGCTGCTGTCTGTGCTGCTGTTATAAAACAGCTGAAGAAAAATAATTTCAAAACATTTAACTTCAATAACACTACTGTAATGTAAAAATAATAAAAATCAAATCAGGGCCTATCAAGTAGCCATACTGAGCAAAAACTACAGCATTTACTGTATCAAACTCATCTGTTCGTAGGCCAGACAAACCTTTGAGTCTGAGGCTCTGTTTTGAGTTATATATGGGCTGCAATACCCTTTAAAACACACATGCCAAATTTTCCTATGACAGATTCCTGCCTCAGAATGATGAGCTTTTTATCAATTTTACCAAAAATCCTTTATCTGTAACCCAAAACAAAACCAAAAGGAAACACATTGTTTATTCGGTGTCTAAAATATTTAGGAACTTTTTTTTTTTTTTTTTTTCTGTACCTAAAATTCACCTGAACTTGCCCAAGGGGTAAGCCTTTGAAATTCCATATGTTTCTCATGCCTTCTAAAGTTTGTTCTGAATTAAAGCACTTGAACTGCTCAAAGACCTGCACTGAGGTTGAACAGGCCTTTCCCTACAGTTGCCAGCCTGGGCTGCTAAATCCTGGTCCAAATGAAATACATTAAGGAGCCTGTCTCTGCTCTGCTGTCCATAATTCCAGCCACATCCAACTAGTGTGATAGACAAAGATCTTTCCTGAAGACATGATGATACCAGCTTGCATGGGAGAATCAACTTGTGCACACCAAGAATTAAAAGAGAGGAGGAAAAAAAAAAAATAGTGTTTCAGGTGGGAAACTGAGAATGAGGATTATAACTAATGGAGATAAAGGAATTCAGAAACACTTGGGAAGATTGTTTGTCCAAGGCAAACCATCAATGTTCTTGTATTGCCAGTTCATGAATGGGGCCAGCACAATATTCAGGATCAGACAGGGTCACTGTGAAGAGAGAAACACTGCCCACTTACACTTTGGTGAAGACGAGCAAGAAAACAAGACAATAAGGCCATCAGTAATTCCTCTCTTCCTGCACGGCCTGAGCAATGCCATGAGAAACATCAAGAAGAAAAATTATTGAATAGCTTCTCATTCAAACAGCAGTGGACATCCTGTGCACAGAGGAAAGCAGGAATTCAGTGGAAAAAAAAAAAAAGCATGCAACTGTGTAATTACAGATTGAATCATAACGCACATGCACAAGCGGGTGGGAAAATTAATGTCCTGGCATTTCCTAACTCTGGCATGGTTGATTTTGCAGTCCTGATAGCACTTTTTTTTTTTTTTTTTCCCCATAGGGCAAGAATGATGTATCCAATGTGTAAACAAACACTCAAGGCTGTAATTCAGCATTGTGCTCCCCAAATCAAAAGGCTGCACCCTGCTGAACCATTTCCTTGCAGGTGCAGACATCAGCTGGGGCACTTGCATGGCAGCAAATACAGCAGTCACCTGCAGCACTCCTACTGGGGAGAGTGCCCAAACCCAAACCAGTTTTATCCTCACTCTATAGAAATACCCTGAAACAGAATTGTAAGAACAGTTCTATAAGCAAATGAATGTCTAGAAAGGCAGAAAATACAGTGCCAACAGTTGGAATAACAAAAATAGCCTTTGAAAGAAGATTAGCTAGTGCACAAAGACTGGCACTCACAAGCAACTTGCAAGTAACCCAGGAGAAAAGAACCTAGAGAAGTCAGACACAAAAGGATTAAGTTTCAACATCGTGGTGTGCAAGTTGTTGCAGCATCAGTGAGGTGAGGGGGCAGAGCAAGGCGGGGGGGGCGAGCAAGGAGGGGAATCTCAACATGTCTCCTTTTAAGGGACTTAATTTGGCTGCAGTCACCTAACACAGCTCACAGGCCATACTCCACTCCAGGGAAGTTCTCCTCCTTCCTCCCATACCTCCTGCCTGCCACAAAAAAAAATGAATGATAATGGAAAAACTGAACTCCAGTAGTCTGATTTTTACTACTTGAAGCACTACATGAGCAGTTTAGAGGCTGCTGATATGCATTGTTTCCACCTCTTGCAGAGATATGCTTCTGGTTTAAATTATTCCACCTCAAAGCCAACAGTGACTCAAGGACTCCAGAGACTGACTGTACTGTATTCACTTCCAAAAGAAAGAAAGGAGGACAGTCACATTTACATTTGGATTACCTATAGAAAAGCTTGCCTTTCTTCCAGTTGTTTGATGTTGTGTTATTTAATAACAAGTGAACAAATAATTTATTATGTAGCAAGTTTTTTAATTTTCACCTCCTCTGGCTGTGCACTGAATGTGGAGCAGCAGGGGGAACAGAAAATAGATATCAAGAAATGGAACACCAGCACATCCCAGGAATAGCTGCATTTCTGCTCCCACTCCTGGGAGCTGGACTTATCTCTGACCAATAGCATGTCTCATATCTATCTCCTTCAATGACACTCCATCTTCAAACCAAGTGTTGGGGTACAGCATTATCACTCTACCATCCATATTTTACTAATTCAACCAGCAGATTGAACTAGAGATTAGCTAGAAGACTCTCCTCTGGGGAAACTGAGCTGTGGACCACATCAAAACAGAGCACCAGTTGAGATCAGTCCTAGGAATAAAGCAGAGCAGAGCAAAAAGCACTGGGTGAAAGGAACGTAAATGACACACAAAACAAAATGTCCTGCTAGCAAAATTTCTCAACATTGTCATAGGGAGACGTACTTTAGTATCTAGATAATGAGTGTTTGTCTGTTCTCCCTGCTTCCTGTGCCTGTCTCGTATCCACCCATAATGCTGCCAGAAACATCCTGCAAAATTCAACAGGTCAAACAGGATCACAAATAGATACTTCTCCAGGGCTTTAGATGTACTACAGATCCATTTCTTCCTTCCAACATGTACTTTATTATATTATTATCTTAACATACACACAGCAATATGTGCAAAAGCCCAGGCAAGACTCCATTTTAATAGTTCATGGTCTGTTCTAAATCAATTAATTATACATAGTTTGCTCAGAACATATCCAACTAGATTTTTCATCTCTCGTAGTGCACAGTATGAAGCTCAGAGTTTGCAGCTTTGATGCAAAAGCTCATCAATACCCCATACTATAATGACAAACAAATACAACAAGCACAGGAATGACAATATACATTCAGAGAGTGTAACAGTGTCTCTGTGTTGCCAGTTTTGCCTGAGATTACCTGAAGAAAAAAAAAAGTATTTTTTCCTTTGACAAAGTAGTTATCAATTCATCTTGAGGTATCAATTCTGATGTAGCAGTTTGGCTGGGTCTCCTCTGAAACATGCCCCTGTTGCTGATCCACATAGACCACTTCAGAGGAAACACAGAACAGCAGCAATAGCCAACCTGATTCTTTGGGACAGTCTGTTACAGGCAGAAAACTCCCAGCACAACGAGAAAATTCCCAGTTCCATCTGCTAGACTGTGCATATCTTCATTGCTGAGATTTCCTCTCCAGCATTAATTCAACCTGCTACAGTTAACTGCTTTTGCCCTAGTGCCCTCAGTTATATTTATACAGGCACTGCCTTCCACTATTCATGCGAACAGTTGAACTCAGTATTCAAGTGAATTTGGCAATCAATTCTTCCCAGCAACACAATCTACTACCAGTAGTGAGGGAAGCATGGCTCTAATACAGTAGAGCCCTGGTGCAAAATATGGCTCATTTCAAAATAAAAGGCACTATTTTGAGAAGTATACAGTATAATATTTTAAAATGCCCCGTGACTTGAACACCTAAAAATAGCCCTAGGAATTTAGTACAACCACCATGATCTGGCAGTCAGCACAGTTAGACCTTCAGACCGAGGGCAGAAGCAAAAGACAAGAATCAAGGAGAACACATGACAAAGGGAGACAACAGGGCCATGCAGCATGGGAGAGAAGGACAGGCTATGATACAGGCTTGAACACAACACTGCTCAGGCAGCATTCTGATCTGACAGCCCCTATTGTCTATGTACTGGAG
This sequence comes from Corythornis vintsioides, assembly GCA_025447755.1. Taxonomy (NCBI): domain Eukaryota; kingdom Metazoa; phylum Chordata; class Aves; order Coraciiformes; family Alcedinidae; genus Corythornis; species Corythornis vintsioides. The sequence goes on along the minus strand of JAOEGS010002651.1, from coordinate 45,322 downwards.
ATCCTACTCTGGGAGCAACCCAGGGCAGCTCCTAACAGCTCCCAGCATCTCCATGAACTGCTACAATGTTCTAAGAAGATGCCAGTTCCTCATCCACGTCTAGGCAGTACACAGAGAGACCAGGTTTTAACACCTGAAGTATGACCTCCTAGGTCACCTAGGTGGGAGGTTCTTAAACTGTTACCTGTGTGGGCCCAGGAAAGCTCCATTTAAAAGTCACAGAAGAATGCACCTCCTGTGTGAAGCCCTGGCTTTGGGTTTAAAGTATTTCATGTAAGCCTGACCCTGATCAGCTAAGGTTACATTAAGAAAAGTAATGTCAGTAGAAAAGTTGTGTCCAAATTAATACTGCAAGCTTCAAATTGTATCAGACAATAAAATGCTACAACCTTCCCTTTTAGCACAACCTTACTTTCCCAATTTGTCTCCCTAATAATCTGAACCTTCCTCTTTCCTTCGGGGAAAAAAAACCCAAAACACCAAAATAAAAAACCAAAACAAAAAACACCACCTTGAAAACTTGAAAAAACAGAAAGCATCTCCTACTGCATTTCGAAAGGAAAATGAGTAAAGAATACAAGTGTTTGCATAAGAGCTACTGTAATATCTAAGATTTGTTGGAGTCCTAGCTGCTCTCCTTAGGCCATTTCAGACAAAGTTAATTTCATACAGGCTTGGTAGAAGAAGTGGGAGGAAATTCTTACTGAAGAGTCCTGGGATAAAAAGAAAGTCTTGATTTTCCACTTAAGCACTTTGAGCTCTAATTACTTTTTCACACAATAGAGTGTCATATACAGATGTTGTGTGAGAGATATGTAGTATCTTCTCTGAAAAATAAAAGTTTTCTTGTTTTTAGGAACATATAGAATATCTGTCCTGTCAAGCTGATTTAAATGGAAAGTATATGCACTGTTAATAATAGGATCTTTCTTGTGTGTGATGTGTTCTTCCATGTCAAAAGTGCTTTATAAAAAATAAATTGGTTTCCATATAGGCCTTTTTACCTGTGGTCCCTCCAAAAACACAAGTGACTTGAAAATTCCCCATATTTTCATTACTTTGGCCTCCTTGCTATCTGCCATGGAGATTAGATTTACTTCCTGCAAAAATTGAAATCATTATGCTCTTCCCTTTTAAATCCCCTCTGAAAGCCTATTCCTGTGTAACTTATAGGAAAGTAGGCAAGTATAGCTTTTGTTCTCTTTGCTTTGACTCATGGCCTACATGATAATTAGGCAAAGGAAACAGGGAGATGAAATATAAACAATGGTGGGAAAAGGGGAACCAAGCTCTTTTTAACAAAAATAAGTGAAACAGGGCAATAGCTACTGAACCACATGCCTGTCACTTGCAGTGACAACTCACAAACCATGCTGCTTGGACCACCTTTCATCCCTCTCAGACCTTTCAAATTCAATTACATTTCACACTTTTGCTGGTATAGAGAGAGCAATAAATTGCTTTTGTGGGTAAATATATTTAAGATAAGTGACAAAAAAGATTGAAAGCAAGCAGGTATGTTGCCTTTTTAAGTGCAGAACTTTCTGTCAAGGTATCTATTTTATCTCAGTTTGGCATATTATTGTATGATACATAATGTGCTAGGAGGCTGCTTTATGCACTGGGTACATCTCAGAAGGGTTCTGAAAATGAGCAGCCAGAAGGGCAGGTCCTTGTATGAACTTACAGACTTGAAATAGGAAAGAGGGAACCCCATGTGATTTCTCCAGGTTGCTCATTTCAGGCAAATCTGAATATCCTTATTACTTGTATTACACTAATGACTAACAAATCCTACTCAACTGGCACCATCCACTGTGAAGAAAATCATTTAAGTCACCCCAAAATTTATTTTCCTATATCTTAGATGACAGTGATATTTAACACAGCTACAGATTTTATTTTTTTTTTTGAAGGAAAGCATCTCTCCAGCCAGCTAAGGCAGTAAGACTCTCATTCTCTGAGCCCTTGTTGCTAGAAAGAAGAGGGTAGAGCTGCCAAGCAGATGCACGAGATACATGAGAGCAGGTAAAGGGCACTGGCTGCTCCTTTGGCCAGTAGCTGCATCCACAAATGTGTCAAGACCTGTTATACTAAGTGGGTGCCATCCACACCCTTTCTCAGCTGCTCTCAGAACAGGACAGAGAGCTCATGTAGCACCAGTCTCCGCTGACTCAATGGTCCTTCCATACTACACAATTTGCACCTCTGAAGGCCTATATTGAGCAAGAGTCCTCAAGCTAAGAGGGACGTTCCAAGCTTGACAATCATAGTCTGTGCAGAAGGTGAGAAAACACTTGTTCAAGGTTAGAAAAGTCAATCCTGGGCCCCACAGAGAGTGGAGACATCAGTCTTCCCCCAACATCTCAGTGCCAGGAAAGGTTGTTTTTCATGGACAAAGATAACCCTCAAAAGATCAGCAAAGGGTGAAGAAAACCTCCTTGAACAATCAGAGATAATATAAACAGATTCCATGCATCTTAGCTGTGTAGAAAGTACCAAAACTAAGAATGAACTCTCTTCTTCAGACACCTTATTTTCTTCCCTCTCCCACATTTTTCTTGTGAGGCCTGTTTTCCCTATATTTTGTTGTTTGGGCTTTTGGGGTTTTTTTTGGTGGCTTTTTTTAAGTTTTGGGATAGTTTGTTCAAAAGGGCTGTTTAGGTTTTTTCCCTGAACACAAATTGCTTTGCATGGGCAAAACAATTTTTTTTTCTTTCTAGTTTGCAAGACAATGACATCCTTTTGATCAGAGGTAGATAGGCAACTGAAAAGTCACCTGACTCTCAAAACTTTTGCTTCTCTCATGGGAGCCCTGTGTATTTTGTCTTAGGACTGAGAGAACCACTTTGAGTTCTTCAGCCACAGCTACAATAAGTCAGGGAAGAGGCTCAAAAAGTATTTATTTTTTAAAAGTACCAAAAAAATAAAATAAAATTCTGGTCAAAAAGCTAAAGCAAATAAGGTTTACAAGAAGCAAACTTTTTCTTTTTCTTCTTTAAACCACATTACTTACTCTTCCTTAATGTAGTAGCCAAACCTCAGAGGACTAGTGGAGGGCACTGTGTAGACATATACAAGAACTGGAAAGTACATTTCATTGCTTTTCCTGGAAACTGTGTGCCACCTTCCATACAGAACCCTTTTTTTGGCATGGATCTTTAGGATGCTACATGCTGAAGGACAAGTAGAAATGAACTGATCTTACTGAAGTCAGTTATACTGCCTTGAAAAAAACCTTCACTACAACTTTGACCAACGAGCAACTGCTGAACTCCTCACAAATCAGGTTCTCAGCTGCTATAAACTGCAACAGCACAACAGAGCAGCATCACTGTGCAGTGGCCTGTGCCATTCCTTACACCTCTGCAACAAGGACTAGAGCAACAGGGAAGTGGGAAAAAATAAAACAAAAACTAGCTCCCGTTCCTGTTCTCTTGCTTTGCAAACATAACTGATTTGACAGATGTAACCATTTCCCTGCTTGGCAATTCAGGCACATTTCTGTCATTTACAATGGTATTTATGAAGTTTGAGGGATTTTCTGAGCATGGGCCACAGGCATACAGCAAGAAAGGTAGAACCAAGTGGGTAACATGGATTATTTTAAGCTTAGTGAATTTTCTCTGCAGTTCCTAACTGGTTTTAAGCTACGCACAAGTACAGCTAAAATTCTGACTTTCAGCATAAACTGAAACACTGAAGCATAAAAGGGAGCATCCATTTAAAAGATTGCAAGTCTCCAGAACAAAAACTCAATGTAGAAGCAGATTCATGTATTTTGATGCAGTTTTGTAATGCATACACATTTTTAGATGACTGGCCCCATATAAGCTTCCTACATGGATAAGAAAGGTATTAAGTTCTTCCAAGTGACATATCAACTAAGCTGGCTAGTAGGGAAATACTAAGTGTGGCAAGGATGGTGTCCATCTCAGCTCAAAATTCCTGATGTATCTTCAACAGCAAGTACCTCCATGTCTGCACCACCTCACACGGATGGATGTCAGCCCATTCAGAACAGAGCCACTCTGAGCCAGCAGGATCCAGTAATCCTGCTAGTACAGTTTTTTTGGATCCATCTCAGTGTCATGTCAACATGATGAGCTGGTTTTTAGGCTCAAGATCACAGCTTGTTCTAACTCGGGGCAAAGGATGCAACAATCTCACTTCTGCTGTAGACAGACCCTAAGACTAAAAGAACAATTTTACTGAGACAGACCAAATGTTTGCCTGAGGTAGCAGCTCTTACCTGTAGCCAATTGGTAATGGATGTTAAAAGTGCACAAAAACATGGAAGCACAAAGGTATATTGCTTTCCAAATCTCCATCTTTTCTTCAGCAAAGGAAAGGTTCAGTCTCCTTGAGATGGGCTTCATCAAATCCTCCAACTTCATGCTCACCAATGGATTTTTATAGTATTCATTTAATTGGGGTTTTTTTAATACAGGTATGTTTGTCTCCACAGCATTGTGTGGCAATGAGATCCACCAAATAATAGTGAATTGCAAGCAAAAATAATTCCCATTCTTTTAAACCTGTTTGACAAGTTTATTTTACGCTCTCTGGCTCTTATGTCAGAGGAAAGAATACATTAGGCTTCCCTATCTGCTTTCTGGTTACTCCTCATGCCATTCAAGCTAGGAAAACTTTCTAGTACATCTTTTCTCATCCATAAACTGTTTCATTTCACTGCTTAAATTACTATAGATATTTGCCTTCTCTGACTTCTATTTGCTTCTGAGTAGTAAGCAGAAATATTCATAGAATTATCTATCTATGACTACTAAATCTCTCTCCAAATGGGTAATAACTAATGTAGTCAGTCTTTGCCTGTAATCTCCATCTGCAAAGTAATGCAGATGGAGAAAAGCTGCCCTATCAACATAGAATTGCAACCTCCTTTTTATAGTAAATTCATTCACCACAAGTGATCCTTCTGCAGCTCTGCAATTAATTATCATTTTCAATAGCCTAGAGACAAGTTTCAGTACCCCATAGTTTATTTCCTGTTTCCAAACAATTTCCAAGAGCACATTTAGCAACAACCACTCTACCTCTGCACGAATCCCTGTCAATATCCCTCTACAGCAAAAAAAAAAAAAAAAAAAGATTACTTGCCTCTAGTCGTACTTTGCAATAATCACTTACTAGACTAAGAATCTTCAACCACATATCACAATTTAGTTTCTTCTAGACTAAGACTGTTGTTCTGGAAAAAAAAAAAAATGCAGATACACTATGTCAATCAGATCATAAAATAAACAAAATATATTTTGCAGAGGAACCAGAAGTAGTGTGACTAAATACTGCCGTTTCAACCCCATCTTCAGCATTGAGCAGTTTCACAGTCAGGCTTAGGGATTTGTCTGCATATCAATAGTAAATCCAAATCCCTACAGGATTCACAGTTATCTCAAAGCTCACATGTATGGGAAATAAAGCACTAGCCACTCACCCTGAAAGCTGTAATGTACCATAGCTCTTGCTCATGGCTTAGCTATTGGTGCTCCAAAGAAGGCAGCTGTAAAAGGGCAGTTTTGATAATTCCTGAAGCATTTCTGGAGGTTGAGGTGCAAGAGAATGACATGCCTTAGCTACTATGTGCAAAATATCTCACTTTCTTACAGATACAGTTCAAATGCTGTATAAAACTCAGAGGTAGTAGGCATTGCTGTGTTTTCTCTGTGTAAATTTAAATAGATCTAAATATTTTTAGAAGTGTGCCTCAATAGCTGTTTCCATCAGAGTGTTCAGATACCTACACTACTTTTCATCTGCCAGATAACTAACACAGTAATTGCCCTGCACCACTGCACCAGTGAGGCCACTATGTCCCAAGTGTCTGAAAAAAACTAGGAATGGCTGCACAAGTGAGAAGTGAAAGTGCTCACAGCCTCTATAGCATAAATCTGGCTTGTTAAGGAGGATCCACCAAAAAGACTTACATTTTAGCCTACTGGTAAGGCTTCATGAGAAGCACTCACAATGAAGAAAAAAAACTCTGGGAACTCAGCTGTGCATAGTTTTTTTTTTTTTATTCCTGCAATTCCCCTCAGTTCACTGAGCTGTGCAGACAATCATTTTCTATACAGCTCAATACCTCCGTTTTTTTTTGTCTCAGTCTTCTTCCAATTTCAAGCCCTGCAGACTTCAGTTCTGCATTAGGAGAAGCATTGTAAATCTATTCAAATTCACACACCTCTAAATTAAAGTGCACTTCTGAAGCCCTTCTTACTTTTCTTCCCTTAAAAGCTTCATCATCTCTGATCCGAGAGTAAGAGTACAACTACAGTTCTTCTGTATCAGTGATTTTGATCATAGAAAGGACAATACAGACTGAAATTTGTTTTCCATAGAAATCTATTTAAACAGAAATAATAAATATATCTAACAGAAATAATAAATAAATCTATTTAAACAAATAATAGGGTCTCTCTTCTATGGATGAAAGGCAAAAATTCTTGCTGTAACAATCTTTCTGGTGCAAGCAGCACAGAAATTAAACTTCCCGGAAATTATAATTTATGACCTGAGTGCAACAAGAGACCACTAGGCTAAAACACCTTTATCCTGAGTACGCCTCATGAAACAAAGTACCGTGGTAAAATATGTTTGAACCCCATCCCTTTGCAGGGCTGAGGTAAAAATTGAGAAAGAGGTTCAAATGCATACCAAATAATTTATGAGAGAACCGAGCCTCATACTGACCAGGACCAAGAAGTGGTGGGATATAACTGAAGCCCAAAACATTTGGATTTGTTCTGTGTTTGAGAATACCAACAATGATATCAGCAGAAACATCTTCAGAAAACCATTTCCTTCCCACACAGGAAATGGCAGAAGAGGACGCAATCCAGAAAAAATATCAGTATAGACCAGTTCAGAGGTTTATTGACTCCATAATGACAGCAGCTCTGTGTTTTCCCACGGAATGCAATCCTAAACTACTCAAGGTCTCCCTTTGCTTGGGCAATACCCTTTCTGCACTATACAGGAAATAACCATGCATTTACAGGTTCACCAAAATATGAACTGACCCCTAACATTTATGAGCTTCCAAGGAGTAAAGAATCTAGCAAAGACTCTGTACCTAATTTTAGGCACATCTTTCATGGAAGCCATTTTCTAACAAAAGGTCTGCTGGAACAGGGTAATTTATTTGAAGACTCAAGGAGAGAAAACCCTCAACTATTCAATAATACCACTATGCTAACAATTTTACATTATTAATTTCTCACCTAAAATATCCTGCAGAGTGCATAGCCCATATTAGGTAAAGCAGATGTGCAGAAAGGTCATTTGTCTGTTCTGATTTGAAGCAGCCAAGATCCACCTGGAAACATACAGGAGTGTATAGGAAAGTGAACTTAAATACATCAGACAGCACATGAATACTGCACTGAGACAGGCTCCTTGTCTATAGAGAAGAGAAGCCCTAGAGGCTGCAGTTACACACCTAGAGTCAACAGCCTTCCTGAGACAGGCCAGTGAACTGCCAGTATTGCCAGTGAGATATCAAGCATATTTGAACAAGAGCTTCTGCTGCTTCTCACATTGCTCACTTCCCTGCCTCAACTCACCCCAGCTCCTCCAGCCCATGGGAGTTAGGTCACAGCCTCATTTCCAGGGAAGTGAGAAGAGCACTGAACTTCTGTCATCTTTATCCCTTTGGGCAGAGGGTTTTTTTCGCCTTCAGGAACTGCTGAGGGCTTTCAGTACTAATTTGTACCAGCCACACTCATTTTGCTACCACTTGCTGAATACAGCACCGCAAGACACATTCCTGGTGTTAGCAACATCTCAGATCTTACACTCACTGAGAGAAACCAAGTCATGCATTATCCACCCTGCCCCTGTATCACAGTCTTTCCAAAACAGCCAGGTGACTGGCTGTTTCTCTCCTGTGAAGGGGCATATATCCCAACCTAGAGCTTCACAAAGGGTTAAATATACCAGCCCTTATACTTATTCCATGCTCCCACACCTCCAATGCTTTTGATGAGGGCACAATCTTCAATTTCAAAATAATCTTTTCAAACCTGATTTAAAATAGCAGTTTTCCACTCAAACACAGGGCCACGTGAGCTGCTCTCAGTTCCTCACAACTGCATACATATTCACCAGAAAAGAGAGCAAGAGAAGTGACAAAATAAAGCATTTTATATGCTTTCTTTAAATCAACATAACAAATAAAGACCTTTGGCAGTAAAGCACTGTTCTCCTTTAAGAGCTCCTCTCCAATCAAAGGACTCCAGTGATTCATACACAATTCAGAATTATTAGACCTGCACTTACTACCCTGAAATGGAGGGAAAACCTTTAGTTAAGGGAATTTCAGTAAATATGGAAACACCTGGCAAGTTATATTCAAAATCTGTGCAGGGGAGGCAAGGGTAGGAGTTAAGAACAAGTTCCCTACCTTGGTGATGCTTTTGATTAATTACAGTGGAGAGACTGATCCCTGAAAAATTACAGAAGGCATGGATGAACTCACTCAAATACAAGTTTTGCTCTGTGTTCCTCAGAAATCCTGTTCTCTTCCACCCTGACCCTCCTCTCCCCTACTTTTTTTTTTATTTTCAGCTGCTGGTACATTCTGTTTAGATATCCTAACTGAAATATCTAGTGACTTTTATTCCTTGGAGAACCCCAGAGCTTCAGAGCACATGACTATATGTGAATTTTGACCATTTTTGCCAGCATGCAATACTTGACATTTAGAGAACGTCACCATGACATATAGTCCCTGGTGCACTGAAATCTACTTGAATATTTTTGTTGTCTTTGACAGTCTCTACAAAATACTTTCTCCTCTTCCTTTCTTTTTCAAATATGAATTCAGTGAAAATGAAAACCGCCCTGCTGACAGCCCTGTGAAATACTCTGCTTCTATGAACACACAGGATGGCAAATGGATGGAAATCCCTACATTCAGCATCATCTCCGTATGTTGATATCGTCATGTCAAGTAATCAAACCCCTAAAGGAAAGGAATGCTTAGGGTCTAAAGCCCATGAAGTTCTTCATCACCCTTTTTCAGTTGGATTGCCATTTAAATTCAGTGCCAAGAGCAAGGGGCTGCAGTGGAATCCAGGAGTTGCAAACTGTGCAGTTGCTCCCAGACTCCTTTAAATGAAGCCTCAATGCTCTGCATACACACAAGTTCATGTGCTTGCAGCACTCTGCATTTGATGAAGCAGCCCACTGCACACGGATCTGGAAATGAAAGATTAAGGGTAACCTGATAAGCTATGTTCATCCATATCCAGGTTGAGACATAAAATGAATGTCCTGGTTCAGACCAAAATGAGCATTTCATTGGCAGAAGAGAGATGAGAACTGGAAGAAATTATACTCACTTTCTAATTGTTAACATCACCATTTCATGACATGTATTCCAAGTCCTGACATGTAACTTACTCAAATAAAAGTCTTACGAAAAACCTAGCAGCTCAAGTCTACTAAAATACACAGTCCTTACTCTGTGCTCATGTGCAATTGCACGTCTATGCAACTTCATCCTCACAAAGTGTGACAGGTGTAAGATTCCTCCTTTCAAATGAGATGGTAATTTAACCTGAGATTTACACCCAGCCAGCCCCTGCCCTACACTACCTCCAGCTCTAATCCAGTCCCCCAGCAGTGCCAAGGCAGCTTGTCCATCTCCCATTTTCCGGGATCTTGCTGCCCCAGTTTGGAGGTGGATCCCATACTGGTGCTTTGTCAATTGTCATGAACAGCTGCTGATTTTTCAGGATATATTGCATGTCCTCTGCTATTTCACACTTTATTCCCTGCAGTAACCCAAGACCAGTCTCATCCGGTCTAGTTGATCTGCCACCCCTCAGTGCTCAAGTTGCTTTATATAAACCAGCCACATGCAGTTGAAAACCTAAAGTATTATAAGTAATATGGAACAATGTTTTGTTATTGATGTAAAAAACCTCAAGTTTGCTTGCAACCAATATTTCCATATGAGGTTAACAACTTAATTTTAAAATTAAGTGTATGGGAAAACTGAAGCTTGCCTCAAGAGCAGCACAAATGCACACAAATCAGAGCTTGTCATCCTGAATCTCACTGCAAATTGATGCTGTCCGAAAATTTTGAAATATGAAAATAGAATTAAGCTATACTTCTCAAAGATTGACATCTGACTTCCAGTTTCCTCACTAGTATTTTAAACAACTTCTTCCCCTCATTTATAGAAAAAAAGCCAACAAACAAAAACTGCAAAAGATAAAGAATTGACACTATATAATATTCCCTTGTAGAGCAAGTACTACTGTCACCTTTATGGCAAATTAGACTTTCAGTTACAGACCAAGTGAATAGAAATAAAATCTTCCAATTGCCTATACAGTTGCAGCTAATAATTTGACCTGCGATATTACCTTTGTTCAGAAGAGACTAAACTTGTTATAAATACTAAGCCTAAAAATAGTTTATGGAACGTTGACAATATTTGACATATGAATGCATTTTACAAGAGGAAACAAGCAAATATACACTATATTACCTTTTTCAAAATACAGGGAAAGAAAAAGTCATTTCCTTTTACTTACATTTTCATAGTTAATTTGACATAAAACGTTCAACAAATAGATTTGAAAGGGATATCATTTGTATAGATGCACTTCAGGTGAGCTAATGATTCCAATACTTCTTGTGAGTCTGGGCCCCATTTCCTTCCAGACCCTTGCCAGGCACTTCCATGATTTCTAAACATCTATCCCTTCTCTCAAATGAAATGGCAGAGCAAGAGTCCTCACTAGTCCTTTTCCCCCTGAGACAAGCATATCCCTCCTGCCACCAGCAGGCCAGGTGTGTAGTATATCAATCCATGACCAAAAAACCCTCTAGTATATCAATCCATGACCAAAAAACCCTAAGTCCTGCTGGTAACACCAGTCCCAGAGCCACAAGTTACCCTGTTGTCTTTTACTGTTGGTTTCCTCATTCACGATTGCCACTGAAGGGATAGAACACAACTTGTGTTCCTGATCCCTTAAGCAGCTGCCCCAAGGCTCTAAAATCTTTTTTAATTGATTTTGGGTTCCTTCTACCCACTTCAACACTATCCCCATCCGAGGGCAGGAAGATTGCCCAACATGTCCCTAACCTGTGCCCCAGGAAGGCAGCAGACTTCCCTGTGAAGTGGGTCAGGACAGCATATTGGACCCTCTGCCCCCCTCAGTAGAGAGTCACCCACAACCTTTACCCATTTGCTTTTCCTTTTGGAGCCAGTTGTAATGCTGGGTGTGACATCTTGGTCTTTCTGGCATTTCTGGACTGGGTGAACCATCCTCCTCTCCTACAACCCATTTCTTCTGCAGGGCCTCATACCTGTTCTGCAAGGGTAACTGCAGAGGTGGAAGAGGCTGGGAGAGGATTCACCTGCTTCCCTGAGCAGGGACCTGTTCCCATTTTGCCCCTTCTCTGAGGTTCTCTCCTACTGCAAAGGAAGGGGATCCTCTGATTTATGTGGGGCCTCAATCTATTTTCTTTCTCTCAGGGAGTGGGTCCGCTTATCCATCTCACTCTCACACTCCCTGGTGCACCTCAAGCTCTCCACTTCAGAGATCCTTCAGCTCAGGCACCTGGCTGAGCAGATAATTCCCCTGGTCATATCTGACACAGGTGTTGTCTCCACTACCCTCTATTGTCAGTGACAGGCTCTGGCCCTCTCTGCAGCCAGAGGCCTGAACACCGACATGTTTGCATGGGGCGTCTGTCTGGGTGCCCACAGCATTTCTAGCAGCAGCCTTCAGTTGGGTAGTAACCATGGACCTCTACAGCAACTGACACCTTGAAACTCAAGAGGCTGTTGAGATATGTGCCACTGACCACTTAGAGGGATTGAACTTACCTTGTGCACTGGCAGAGGTTCAACATGCTGCCATATGTGCTGCAGACAGCTGCAGGCCTTCTGAGGCACCCACAGGCCCTGGGTGATTACCCTGAGCTCCATGGGCAGGAAACAGTTGCCACCCTCCCTGAAGCTTCTTATATATAGCCCAGTGGGCTGATCAACAGTGGGTGGGTGTCGGCTCCACCCAGCCTATCTCAGCAGGCCACCCACCAGCTGGCAGCCCCCAGCATAGGCAAAGGGCTTTGCCAGGCTTCAAAAAAGCCCCCAAAAGAGCTTTTCATTGGACCTTTTTGCTGCAGATCCCTTCCTCACTGCAGTCTTACCTGCCCTGAACTGAACTCCAAAGTGTCTGGATTTGGTTTGAACATTCATATGGAATTTTCCAAGCTTTCAACTGCAAGATCTGTCTCAATCTCCCATGAGGGCCAGCTTTCCTCCTGGGTTCCTTGCTGCTTGGCAGAGGCACAAAGGGAATGCCTATGCCCAAGGGGATTCCTCATCCCTCCCTCTGTAGGTCTGTCAAAATCTCAAGGGAAGATGGTAAACGTCTGTGCTTATTAGAGACTGTCCCCATGCTGAGACAGAACAGTAAAGACAGAAAAAGAGGTAAGACTGGAACAATAAAACACTACTATTTTTAGTACTGAAGAGAGTTCTTTCTAATTCTCTAGAGACATTTTAGCTGTGAAAAGAGGATTGTTTTTTATCTTACGTGACCTGTGTATCAGTAGTAATTAGTAATAATTAGAAGATATTTTCTACTGGAAAACAAACATAGTGGGAAAAGGAGGACTTTCTTAATAATACAAATTCAAAAGGAGGCACAATCCTCACACATATGTAACATTTGTTACAATTTTTTCTACTGCCTTGTAGGTTGTATTTCAACTAAAAAATGACTGAATATTCAAGCAAAATATGTGGTCTCAGAATACCAGTTTCTCCATGTGCACACTGCTATTTTCCCTACACATGAAGGGGCAAACTGCCAAAGGACAACATCCTCTATACGAAATCACAGCATCACACAGTTCTGTGAGTTCAAGTATTACTTTGTTCTGGAGAATCCATTTTCAAAAGTAACCGGAAGCTTGGAAGTGCCTTCTTGTGAACAGAATGCAGTCCCACACAAGAGATAAAACTAGGGTTGGAAGATAGGTTCTCTAATAGATTGTCTGAAATATTCTGTTTTCATCAGATCAATCTTAAATTGCTAGCTGAGGGTGGAGAATTATTCCCCTGCCTCCTTTATAAGTGACAAGTGGAATCAATTTTCCTCAGTGGGAAAAGGAGAGAAGTTTTCAGGTTTCATCAATATACATCAATATGTTATTAATACAAGCCTTTCTCTGAATATATCCACACTAATCTCAAAGAGGCAAAAAGTTGCTTTTCTATTATAAGAAGTATAAAATGCATTTAGCAAATATGACCAATTAACTAGTTTTTGTATAGAAATCTCCCCAATTAAGATGATTAAATTCCTTTGCTTGCCTAACTAATGAGCATTTTTCTGTACAAAACTTTATTTCTTCTTTTAATTTTGAGTATGATTGATGAAACGAAGTGTGACTGAACAGCAAGATTACTCTGGTCCATTCTTGTTATGATTCAGAAATTGTTGTGAAGGTCACACAGGCAAATAACTTCCTGCCATTCATGTGTGTCTGGAAAATGAGGGAGAGGGTTTACAAAGACGGGGAGGGGGGAGAAATCCAACCACAAAGCAAAGCAGAACTTCATCAGAACCAATGAAAACATTAACTGAGGCTGACCTAAAGCCCCCTGAAGATGATGGCAGTCTTTCTAGAACTGTTAGGAAGTCCTGGGTGAAACACCTTTCATTATATGGCAGAACTCTGGTCCCCTGTTTGGCAGAGGTAGAGATGCTTTTCCAAAGACTGTGTTAATTTCTGAAGGGAGAACTATTCCTTCATCCTCAGCCACAAAATATCTCCATTTTTTGCAATGGAGATCCTTTCAAAGGGGACAGGAAAAGTCTATGTACCTTTGTAAAGTTTGGGGATATTTTTTTTTATGCATGGGCACCCAGGAGGAAGAAATCACACCACTCAGGTTTGAGATCCACCCAGCAGTAGAAAGAAATACTCTATTTTTCAGAAGCTAATTGAAACGTTTTTTACCATAGCCCAGAAAATGGTGTAACTGACAACTATAAGCAGAATTACATGCATTTCTGAACATATATTTCTCAATCCTTCCCATCCTTCCCAAGCTCCTCTTCCCATCTCAATTTTCAAGCCATTTTCCACAGCAGTGAGTGTACACAGGACCAAATGCCATGAGCAAACATGATCTAGCACAATCAGTGAAGGGCATTGAATACAGTGCATCTAAAAACATTCGCAGATACAACACAGCATCACGTGTGATAATTATCATTCTTTATGTATTATTAAAGGAAGGAGATCTAGAAAGCTTGAAACACATTCAGTGCTTGCAGACGGCAAACAAGACTGGCCGTCTTGTCACTGAAAAGCTTAAAATTCAACAGTTCCTGCAAGAGCCCACTTACCAGCTATCCAAGGAGCCTGGCACGGACAACTTACACCTGCTCTGTTTCCTGCTGCTTTTGCAAAAGATATCCATGCATCCCACACTCATAACTTCCAGGAAAAGTGAAAAAATAATCTGAAAGTCCAGCACTTCAGAGAGCCAGGCTAGGTAGGAGAACAAAGAGCTGTTCAATTTGAGGAAATCTCCAGTTTTAACTCACAAGCCCCTTCCCCTGCCTCCCACCATAGTGTGACAAACAGAATCAGGGAAATCTAAAGTAGGAGGAAGAAAAGAAGTACCAAAGGCTAAGTATTGTAAAAGAAATGGGGCTTGTGAGCTGGTCAGTATAAGTCTGCTGAAATGATGTATGGCTACATAGGGAGCGTATATGTGCACACACATGCACACAGACGTCAGCCCCTTCCTTGGAAGTGGATTAGGTGGCAGATGGTGTCAGAACCTGAGCTGCTGTCAAGAGCAGAGTTCATGCTGTCTTGCTCTCCTGCACTTAGAGGAAAGCAGAAAAGCAAAGCCATCAAAAAGATAGGCTGATAAATAGCCGACAATCAGCTTTGTCATTGTCAATGAGCAATAACACCCCTTTGATTGCGTCCTTCTCCCCCCAGCGTCCTTACAGGCAAAATTCTCTCTGAAAGAGACAAAAAGGAAGAAAATGCAGACGTGCAATATCCAAGCCAAGAGATACCAGAGGCTCAGTTTTTCACAGAGAAACTAGAATCTGCTATTACCAACCCAAATATCAAAACCCAGGACAGAGAGTGGTGAGGAAAACACTCATCTTAAGGTCTATTAGAAGAAAGGGGAAATAAAACCCCATTGCCTTTGATTGCCAACACAATGAAAATGAGGGAAATAACATCTGAGAGGGACATACCAGCTGAAAGCAGTCACAATGTCTTTGTTCAGGCAGCCCTGTTATTAATAATTATTATGGATAAAATAAGGATTTTCAGGCTGAGAAAAAGGATCTTTTTCAGTTCCAAAAACCTCATCTGTCCCTATCCTCTCACCTACGTCCCCTTTTTCCTCTCTCCTCTGAGCTCCTGCTTTACATAGCTTTTCTTGTATTATCATTAGCTTCATGGATAATTGATAGCTGAGCTCGTCCAGCTGATGCTAAGAAAAGAACGACAAGGTGGTTCGACACACGCCTACTATAAATAGATACACAACATGGCCAGCGTTTGCCAACATCTGATGACGCCTCCCTCCTGGGTCCTAAAGTTAGCTAGTTTCTGAAAGTCAGGGAAGCGAGGGAGAGCAAGGTAAAAGGCTTCCAATTAATTATTTTGCAGAGATTGAAGGGATAAAAATGGGACTACATATTTTTACAACATGCTAAAAATACCCACTTTATGAAACCTTTGGCATTGTTCTCAAAGCAGTTTAAAAGCTTTTACATTTTTTGGGGGGGGGTTTTTTGTTGTTTTTTTTTTTAGCAGCAACCATGAAGCTCAAAATATTTAGATGGACCTGGGGTTTTTGCCAATGGGTTGAAAAGGGTCACAAAATCTCTCTGCTGAGCATAGCCTGTGGGACCTAGAAAGAGAATAAAGCAAAACTCACAACTGCACTAAGTGCCAAAGTATCTCTGAAAAGCTAATTGCTCATGCTTGAAAGCTGTCAGTTGGTGAATGCAGGGGAATCAGAGCTACCTCTGCATGGCTGGCAGGAGGCACAACCTGCCGCAGGCATTCAGTCAGCAAAAAAACCTCTACTGTCATCACAGGTTGGTTCTGAACACTTCTGGGGCAAACTCACAACCTGTCCTTGATCAACTAAACCAGAGGAGAGCTTCCAGCTGGAAAATCCTTAGTCTTGCTTCCCTCATACACCAAAGGCTGGGGAAGGTAGGGCATTCCACCCTGCAGTTGCCTTTTGCCTACACCTTGCTGGCCCTCCCCACTGCCCTTTCCTGGGCAGCTGTATAGAAGTTGCCTTTGCCAGGTTCAGCCAACCTCTCTGACCTACTCGCCCCACCACATAGCTCACCTCAACTCCTGACTCCGTCTGCAGAGAACACAAAGAACAACCTGCCTTTGATCAGGGTAGAAGTGCTGTTAAAAAGATCCCTTTGAGCATTTCTACCTCTGTCTGGGGAAGTTGGGCAGAAGCACGTGCTGCTCTCAGTGCATATTGTCTTCCTTTCACAAAAAGCTACCACAGGATGGTATAGGCTCCAAAATTATTTGTTCCTGGATTGGAGCAAATGTTTATATATTTTTTTTTCTTAGTCATTGTGTCTAGTCTCACTTTGCAGATTTTTTTTTTTTTTTGGTACTAATGTAAAGTGCTTCTTTCTAGAAATTCTTAGTACCTTCCTTCTACAAACACTAATATAGGCTGTTTCTGTTTGCCAGGTGTCACTCACCAACAGCCAGCTAAGCTTCATCAGTACAAATAAAGCAATTTAAAAAGCAGTTTAAAATTCCTCCTGCCTAAGAAAAGCAGCTGCAGCTAGCACATGCTGAGGTGTCAGCACTGGTTTTGTCCTTGCAGTAGCAACCTCCCTGTTCAGAGCTGATGAACTCGCTCAGGTCTTTCTCATTTTCTTTCTTGGTGGTAATCTCAGTCTGAAAGCCATTTTAGACTGCAGTACAACCACATGAAAACAAATAACCATTTGTCCTAATTCTCAATTAAATATTGAGATGGAGAAAATCTGGTGCTTTCAATAAGTGAAACCATTTGTCTCTCATAGTATATTACAGCAGAGCTGTCATCACACACAGACTGTGCCCAGTCACGACACAAAAGCAGTATCTCAGACCACATGGAAGGCAAAGAAGAGAACCTAAGCCAAGCCTCCATGCAGAACTGTGACAGGCAGCAGGCACACAGCAAGAACAGCAGTACAAAGCCACGCAAGTTTGAGGAGTGGGAGGAGGACTTCTTCTTAAAAAAACTCCAGAGATTTGCATAAGGTGGAGGTTTCATGTTGAGAAACTTGTAGCTTGAAACTACCAAGAAAAGCTGCATCAGGAGCAAAAGAGAAAAACCTCCCTTTTATAAAATTGCTTGCCTGGCCAGAGCTAGAAAGTAAGCATACTGGGGGAAACAAAGAAGAAAAGCATTCAAACAGTTTTTCCTCTCACACGCCAAAAAATACACACCAAAACGGAAGCTTTAAATATTTAATGAACAAAACAAACAGGAGAACCTCCCAAAACAAAACTACTGGTTAAACACAAATCAGCAGCACTCACAATTAAGACTAGAGGGTTTACAGGCAGCTGTACTAATACCACTTGAGGACAGGTAAAACTTACTTAAAGACTAAAAAAATGCAGGTTCACTTTGCAGTGTCAGAGAGCCAGAGATCAGGAAGAGAATGACTGACCTTACGCATCTTTGTTATACTTGTACAAAGTGGTTAATGCCACCAGAAGAGTGGGAAGCAGTTTAACAGGGATCAGTGCTAGGAGACTCAGTAGATTATGCTATTATTTTGAGATTCTGTAAGAGAGAAAATTAACCTTCTTTGTAACTCTTGGTTTACTTTAATAGAGATAATGGATGTCTTAGGCTGGAAATACAATCTTACATTCCTTTAACTTCCATACTGATTGTACTCCTTACAATGAAAATACACTATTTGAGACCTTGGGTCAGGAGCACAGGTGCTTTTAACCACATGGTCAAACCCTCAGATGCTTGACTATTATCTTGCTCATACATCTATGACTGAAGTAATCAACCATCCTGAGATCAGGAACATTTTCCAACAAGATCAGCCCAGAAGCCATTGGGATTTTCCCCACCTTTCCTTACAGCAGGTGACACTGCATTTCCCCAGTATCACCTAGGTATTTTCACCCAAAGTCCCACTCCTGCAGGTTCCCAGGAGGCTGCCAATGTCCAGCATCTCTCAAGGGCTCCTTGTGGCCCAGAACAGCTTTTCAGACATTGTGCTAAATGACTTTAAAGAATTCCTTACAATTTGTGATATGAGAAAATTTAGAATTTTCTCCCTACAGATCCAGACCATGCAATTGGTTACCTGCAGAACCTAACCAGCAGAACCAGCACAGTACCATCCAAGCCTTTATTCTCTCCCATTTTTTTGGTTTTTCCACCATCCTTTCAAAACTTTCGAGAAGGGTTTTGTGACAGGCACACAAGCCTCCTCACCTTGCACAAGCCTAAATTCTGTAGATTAGCCAAAGGTGTGATTGATTTCCACTCGTATTCAGCCCACTACTGAAATTCTGCATTTGAAATGTAGCTCTCACAGAACACCTTATTTTACTTCAAGCAGGGCTGAATACCCAGAAGTTACTACCAATGCATAATCCCAGTGCAGAGTACATGTACACAAATGAAACAGGATTTGAAGACTTCCAGATACAGGGAAAAATTTCCCAATTAAAAGATAAGTCAGTCAGAAGGGTCATTTGTTAAAACCTGCTCCTAATGTTGATGATTGAAGGAGATCTTCTGACTGGAGATCAGAAGGGGCAAGATGAGAGATCACATAGGCTGAAACTAAGCCTAGGAAAGGGAAGCCTTGCTTAGAAACACAGCCATGCCAGTATTAACCTCCAATATAAATAGCTCAGTCTGCCAGACTCTGTCTGCCTGAAGGTCCTCGAGACCTCACCCCATCCACACCACTTAGTCTGTTGACTCTATAGTCTTTGACTATAAATGCTGTAAATCAGAAATTTAGAAAGGGCCTGGTAGGCAGAGTGGTAGAGTGACTGCAACCCCTTCTAGAAGAATTCCTTCAGGGTGCTTACAAACTACAGCATGTATTTGGCACTTGCCTCTCTCTAGTCAGTTTAGCCACGAGTGCCTAGGGTAAGTATCACAGCTTTCCTTAATATGCTATTTTGCAGGCAGACCAGAACAGGAGAGAAATAATATGCCACAGGCGATACTCATGCATTCATTCAGAGCACAAGATGCGTTGAGGTCTGGCATAGAAGTGGTAGCATTTCTAGGCACATCACTGTTTCAAGAACAAATCTTACTGATTTGTGGTGGAATCCCATACACCCTCCTGGTTTTTGACATTACTAGCTGGACAGCTCAAGCTAATGGTCATTTCCCTTCCTGCCTGTCACAACTTCTCATGGCTGCCCCAGGGCAACCAAGACAAACAAAAGAGGACAACAAGAAGCTGCCTCCCAAGACAGTTTGAGCGTTGGTCACAGGACAAATTTTGAGTGTTAGAGTCACATACTGTGTTCATTCAGTCTGTCAGACACTCAAGATTACACCAATCACAACAACTACTTGAGGACAGTGTTAGGTCCTACTACCAAATTCAAGTCTTTAAAGTTAGGCCTTTGTACATGGACATGTAGATCTGGTGCTGAGGGACATGGTTTAGTGGTGACCTGGCGGTGCTGGGTTAACAGTTGGACTTGATGATCTTAAAGGTCTCTTCCAACTACAACAATTCTATGTTTTTATGCTTACTCAAGAACTTGTATGCTACCTAGTCCTACATACATTATGAACAGCAAAAAGGCATAAGAAACTGGAAGTAAAAAATGTGCCCTTACCCTACATTTATGTAGCAAATGTCCAGGAAGAGGCAGTGTGGAGACCACTTTTTGTCAGCTTGTCAAGACAGGCATACCCTGTAGCTGTGGAGATTTCAGAAAAGGTATTTGTGCCCTGTCTGCCTAATGCCATGTTTATTTTTTTTCCTTACTTCATTTTCCCACTTTTCTTTTATGGCTCTATTTTTCAGAAGTTTTTGATGTCTACCTCTTCATCAGTCTCCAATTAACCTTGGTTCCCCAACCCCTCACTTTAAAATGAACGCTACATCTCTTAAACACCTTTGCTATCCCTAGGTACCAAGACATTTTTCATTTTTGCCTCCTTATGTCTCTTATTCAGTATTCTCATTAAAGTTTGGGGTTTTTCCTACCTTCCTTCTTCCACCTTCTCCGTTAAACCTCCTCCCTCCCATTACCTCACAAATATCTCCCTTTTTTACCCAATTCATTTTCTCCACTAACCATCCCTCCCTTTTCCTTTTATCCTGTTCAGTTCCTACTCCCCCATTTCATTACTACCCACACAGCATGCATTGTGCTTTTCTCCCACCACCCCAGTTTCAAGCCTCCTCATTATATTTCACTTTCCTGAATTCTATTCAGATTCTTGTAATCAGCCTTCTCTAGGCTCAACTTCTCCCTTCATCATGTTACTGCATATTTCCCATCTCATATATCTTTCCCTTCCCTGTTCATTCCCCATCCACCATCTCCACTTTTAAATATAGTAGGACAGGTCTTCTTACTAACAGCTATGACCTATCAAATTTTTGGGCATTAGTTTTTCTGATCAGGAATAAAGCTCCTACATCTGCCTGTGCTATTTGCATGTCTGTAAGCTCCATACATGCCTCAGTCCTTCCACAGACATTCTTCTGTCACTCATACTCCATGTGCTTTCCTAACCTGGGATGAACTATATAGCTTAACCCTGGATAGCCAATGCTCACAAAACCAGGTCTGCATTATCTCACACAACTCAAACTCCATCTGGTGGGACAAGCTCACAACTTGATATTTACTCCATCAATACCAGTATCAGCCTGACTTTGGATTTCACTAGTAGATTGATTGGCAGACTCTTGCTGGCACAAGTCTATCTGTGTATTCCAGGATGAAAAGGGAACACTGCCCTGTGTCCACTGCTCAGCAGTAATGTGAGCTCTGATGGAAGCTATGCCAAACACCAGATGTCAAAGAACAAATACAATTCTTTCTCAGCATGAGGTATGGCTTTTTCCAATAGAGAGAAGAGCATGATTATAATAAGTTATTAAAAATAAAGAAAGTGAGATCAACAAACAAAATCCAATTAAGAAAATCACTCAATCAACCTCCCAGGGCTGGAATTGATCAGGTAGCTAGTCAGTATGGACTCCAATACAGAGCCATGGGGCTGTATAAAGATGGTTATTTTCCATGCTGTGCTAATCTAAACAAAAGCTATACTTAACCTCCTTCAGCCTCCTCTCACTCCCAGAATCAAATGACTACATGCTTTGGCATTTTAACTCCAAATGGAAAAACCACAATACCTGATGAGAGATGTTGTTCTCAGCAGGAGGGCTGGCACTGAGCAGGGAACACATACAAGCAACCAAACACCAAAGCTCCTGAAGCTACTACATCACTGTAGCCAAAGAAAAAAAAAACCAACCACTCAAACAGAACTGATGTTTTAAGTTTTCTGTTGAGAGAGCAAGCTTGTACACACACTTAGCACCTCTGATTTTGAGATGGGATGGGCAGAAGGCCAGAGAACAAAGCTTTCTCCAGGATTCTTCAGATGTGGGAAAATGAGTGCATCTCCTAGGACCTCCCAACTACTAGACACCATATCCACAAGCCTTAATGAATTCCCTTCCTGGACTTGCCACTCAGCTTCTAGAGTCCATCTCTACCTCATCATCTGTCATTTCCCACTCCTCCTTCAAACTGCACAGAGAGGGAACTTAACTCAGGACCATCTGTAAAATACTCTGCCTCATTACTTTAAGACCTAGCCAAACATGGGGAATTTGTCCTCTGCCTTTGGTGCCAGTTATACAGAAATGTCTCCCTTCAACAAACAAGCTGATGCCGCTGCATGTGGGAAAAGGGTCTTTTTAACCCAAAATGTTAGGGTCTTGTGCTATATCATCATACCCCTCTTCCCCAAATCCTTGATATATTTCTCCTGGTAGCCAGTTGCCATAGGAACCCTAATCTTTATCTGTTTTGCTTGTTAAATAAATTGGCGTCAGTATTCTCCTTTATGAGTAGCTCAGTCCCTCTTGTCCCTTTAGCCTTCCCTCCCAGAAAAAGATATCAAAAAGAGGATCAAAAAGATAATATATTTAACAGTCCTGCTTTCTTCCTCTTGCCCCTTTCTCCACAGCTCCTAAGAGCTTTGCAAGTCCAAAATCCAGAATTTGGCAGAAACAGACACCATGATGCAGAGGAGTGCATTAGGCCTGTGTGTTCTCTGGGTTCAGGAGATAGGAGACAAAGCAGAACCAAGACAGAGAGCAACAGGTAGGACAACACAGCTTGACAGCTGAATGCTACAACAGACACCTAATCCAAACTACTTCAGATTAAGTCTTTCCAACACTTCTCATGACACCTCCCACCTCTTGCAGTCCCCAACATGAGTCTTGAGTCTACCTTACATGAGTCTACCTCAACACAAGTCTACCTCATGATACATAAACAATGCATGTTTAATGTCATTAGTGAGGGCACAACCCTGAAAAGGTGTTTCAGAACTGAAAGTTGAAAATGGAAAACAAAGAAAGCTAAACATACAAGAAATAGCAAAACAGCAAAGTGTCTACAGTGGCCTAGAGCATTTTTAACATGAAGCAGTTTTTTTGCCTTCTACAGGTCAGATATCTAGACCAGAATTATGTAGGTTGAAGGGAAACCTTGCTTCAGCAGGTCTTAAGCCAATCCTTAGAAGGTAATAACTCCCACTCAGAGACACTTACTTGTTTCCCACTCCTCCATGTATTTGATTGAAAGAGAGGCAAAGGGACAAGGGATGCTGGGTGAAGGAATAAAACTGTCTGCATTTGTGTGCATGTGTGATAGTCTAACCATGCCTTCCATCTCAGCAGGCATATAATATGCTAAAGGCAGAGACTCTGAAGTTGTTCTTCCCTTCATAATGCTTTTTAGAACAAGAAGAATTATACAGAGAAAGAGCTCCTTTCTCATACACTTGAATGGCAGAAAAGAGAAGGTATCTTAACCTAAAAAAAATTAATGTCAAGATGGGAAAGAATGGGCAGAAGGAGAATCCATTAGGTTGAATTCCCACTGAATGCAACACTGAAGGAAGTTAGCAAACCAGGATCCTGTTTACCTGAAACTGAAATAATTTAGGCAATCCTTCCTTCACATCACCACAACAAAACCTCACACCATAACGGAGGCATCAGTTTCAGGATCATTTGGGCATACCCAGGGATTGTCAGCAGCTGTTCACTGGCATATGAATCACAGTCCTCAAAGAAGACTCTGCAATGCTCAGCCTGCCTCCAGAGGATAAGGGCACAACTACGAAAGCAGCTGATTTATAGCTAATTTGAATCTTGGATCAGCCTGCATTTAGCTGAAAGATCCAGCAGCTCCAGCAAGTCACAGCCCATAAAACACACAATGACAGCCACTGCAAGCAGTTGCCCTGAGGCTGAGCTTCGCATGCAGGTCTCCTGCTTGTCCAGCACGTGTAGATGCTCTTACATCTCTATTTAGCAGGACTGCAGCTAGGCTTCCCCCACTCTTTTAGAAATACACCTTCTTATATTATCAGCCCTTTAGTGTAAATTCAGAGTTCAGGCAGTAAAAACTCAAATATCCAACTCTACTACTGCCAGCTTTGCTCATTCTAATCCATACTCTGCCAAACTGCAATCTCTTAGGATCAGACCCCATTGACATTCCTGCTACTTCTCACTCCCAGGAGGGCTGGAAACAGCAATCAAGCAGTCCTGTCTAGGGATATTTATGCATGTATGGTCAGACCCACAAATAGAAAGAAGACACAAGTGAATAACATTAAGGAAAAATTCAGCTAAGGTTCATTCATATTCTGGATGAAGATGTTGCAAGTGTCTATTTCAAATTAATCTGTCCCCTGTCAGAAATTTCTTTTACTTGGTAAACATGATACTTGTTCTTCAGGAAATCAATTTTTAAATTCAGCCTTAGTTTCCTCTCCCCCTCTATTTTATTTTTTTTTTCCTCCACAAGGACTGCTTTTTTTTTTTGAAGAGGTGCATACAGGAATCCTCAAGTGACTTTGCTAGCCCCTTTTAATAATGTGTGTTCCAGTAAAACACTGAGGAGGGTTATTTCTACTGCTTCAATCCCTGTAAGACTCCCACCTCCAGTTCTGCTTAGACTCATAGCTGGACAACCTTAACAAGAAACTCAGTTAAAACAATCAAGCTTTTCTCTGAGTTTGAATTAGAAAGAGATGGCCAGGAGCAGGAGGGAAAATTGTGCATTTGCTGTTTATTTGAAATTACACTTCCAATCACTCACAAGGTTTGCATGTTCCATTTTCCCAAACTTCACGATGCAAGCACCACGATGAAATAGATGGGGATTGCAAAGAGCTCAAGGATGTCTTTGGGAGACCTTGGCTCAGCAGTTTTCATTGCTTTCCCCTCCATGGATCAGCTCATGCAAAATTTTCACAGGGTCCTCCTCAGTTTATGAATCCCTGCTGCACTAAGACTTCTCTACCACCACCCCCACTCCCTCAGTGACTCAGACTTATTAAGATAACTTATCTTTTTCTAGTTCCTCACCTCCAACACACTCAATGCATTAAGCCTCATACTCCTGCACATATGTAAAATCCTCCCACAAACACCCTCTTTTATCCAACTTTCCTCCTACAGTTCTTGCACTCCCCCATCCTGGGATGTCAAAGCCAGTCAAAACTCACCCAAATGAGCTCAACCTTTACCTGCACTCCTGGGTTCTCTCAGACAGCTTGTGAGCTGGTCCTTGTAAACATCAGGACAAACAGTATAGATCTCTTTTTCCCCCAGTACAGCTTTTGGCAGAGTTGAGGCTTGTCACATATAGAAAACCAGCCATGACTGGGCACACAATGGGGAGGGGCCACAGTGCTGCACTGCAGCTAAGTGTGTACAGGACATCTACATCTGACCCATAGGCTGTGCACAGACAACAGCCATGGTGTGCTGTGGACTGGTTTTGGAACCTTCTGGCTCCTTAGCAGGGAGAATGCAAGAAGAGGGATTTGTAAATCACTATTTACCCCTGCTTTAAGAGGTTTTAGGCAACAAAAGCTTCTCACTAGGTTTTAGGACCAGCAGATACCCTAACTTACATAGATAACTAATATATTATTATCTAATATAATATATTAGATAACTAACTTATGAATCTATGAACTTCCCACCAGACTGTGTATGACCACCATAGGCAGTGGTACTTGGGTGGTCACTGTAGGCATACCAGGAGGCTGATGCAAAACAAGAAAGAGTCCTCCAACCCCTGGGTCCCATTTCCTGCACTGGCAGTAGAAGGACCATGAGATGCAAGAAACAGTGGCACTGAAAGGGAAAATAAGCTATTGCCAAAGCTGGGCATTTGCTCAGATTAACACCTCTTACACTGTACATGGCTCAGTGCACATACTCAGCTTGCTTTTGTTCTTGCTTTTCCATGACCAGCAACAGGTGGGGAGGAGTGGGAAGTGCATGCAGAAGGAGGACAGGGCGGGAGTGGAGAACACGTTCCTGACATTCAGAGATATGTGTAGGGAGAGTTGACTGCCTGGATCACAAAGGGACTGAAGAGGCAAGGGGCCTGCTGAGCCGTGGGTCGCTTTAGGTAGGAACAAGGACAGACTTCTAATTCTGGCAGCATGAAGTGGGAGTAGGGAGAATGGTTGAGGAAAATGTTGAAGCAGGAGGAGTGAACAGATTAGATTTAAAGACAGAACCTGCATCCTTTGTACCAAATGTAGTTGCTCAAAATCACCTTGTCACACTTTTTTACTGATTAAGAAAGTGTTCGCTTCTGAAGCATAGTTCTATACATCTTCATTTCATAACCACTAGCAAAATACTGAAGACACCTGGAGTGAGGCAAATAACTTCACTTTCTGTACAAACATTTTTTTGCCATTTCCCTGATCTGTACCACTTCTACTCCAGTGTTAAAATCTCATGCCAAGACTTCCAGGTCTAACCGATTTGTGGTGTGCATACACCAAGTGACCTGCTGGACAGCAAGGAGAGAATTTGAACTGTGACCCATCTTAGGTGAAAGATCCTTCTGCAACACTTCCAATCCATGGTAAAACTTCCAATCCCCTTCTCCAGTTGAATGGGTTTCTGATTTGCCCTATGCTAATATGCTTTCTAGTTAACAAAAGTTGGGTTTATTTTGTTCCTCACTCACAAGGCAGGCATGCAGAATGTATCTTCTCAGCATAAGCCTCACACATAAAACACTGGAGGGAAACAGAGGTAGGGAGAAGAGACACAGGAGGAAGGTTGTCCTCTTCACTTCAGATTTTTTTTTTATTAGGTTGCAGATTTCATACTCTGGAAAGCTGCTGGATTACTTTGCTCAGAGATGTTCAATCACTATAATTATGGGTCCTGATAATTAGTCAGAAGAACCACAGGTTCACTATCCAGAAAACAGTTAAGACATAAACAGTAAGAGAGAGGCAGCAGATAATCCATGACACTTCATCTTTGAGCCTGAAGATTATATTGCTGTAAAAGGAGATAGCAACATCTGGACACATACTAACCTAGGCCTCTGTGATGAGTTGCCAATAAGTGCTTCAGCTCCTGTTAATTATGGTTAGTGTTTCTACAATGATGAGATGACTTCTCTGTGGAGAAGAGCTCTCATCAGGAAATTGGTTCTATTGCAATTAACATCTTTGAATATCCAAATTTATCATCCTCCTTGAGCCTTCTCCTTTATTTCAGGAAGTTTGTGATCAATTAAGTCCTGAAATAGAGCTGGAAATCTGGGATTCAGAGAGGAGGGAGGAGGTGTATGTTTGGGGATGGGAGGGTTAAGTACACAACAGCTTCAAAATCATCTAGTTGATGTCTCTAGGAACATTTCAACCTCCCATCCCCATATGCATTATTTCCAAGAAAGCTACAGTCATTGTCACCACCATTTAAAGTCAGAATAGGTGACACATCCATTCCCTCACCTCAGTCCTCTCTTCAGTTTCCTCTATGGAGCATGATTTGACACACAGACAGCAAAAAACCCCACAAACATCACCTCCCAGAGCAATTAATATAGCATGTTATACAACACACCTTTCCTCAGCCACCCCACCAACACAAACTCATCAGTTTTCACTTTCTGGGACTCTGTCACTCTTGTCAGTTCCTTCCTACTGCAGCTCCTCATAGATCCAAGAAGAGCATAAACAGATGTCAAAGGATAAAACAAAACCAACAACACATCTGCTGGTCTTCCTCTGGACCATGTTGCATCTGAAACATCCAGTACTTCCAGCAGCAACCCTGCCATAAACTAACTCACTGGAAGAAGACCAGTAAGTATTTCCAATATTCATACTTTCTGGGATGAAGTAAAACAGGATTTTTTGTCCCAGGCACTCCTGAATAATATAGACCTAATCAACATTTTTTTCCTTATCTTGTACCATAACAGAAATCTGAACACTATGTTACACTTACTTTATTTGACTATCAATAACTGGGGGAAAAGCAGACATACACAGAAAGTATGTAGCAAAAACTCCACTGCTAGCTGGCTATTAGATTTTAATAAAACACAGTCAATCCCATCAGAGGGCTAAATTTTATGGCTTATAGCTCATAACCATAAAATGTGATTTATTTTTTTTTTCCCAATGGTATGAAAAAGACCCAAAACAATGTTTGCTGCACTATATTCATTGATACAATATTTGATTTCCTTCCAGATGGCATTTCACCTTCCCCAACTTTCAAAACCGAATGAATGCCAAGTGCTTATATAGTTAAGTAGCAAAATCACTTTAACATAAGGAAATGTTACATTCAGTGAAATTAAAATAAAACATAATACCACTGTAGGATCTACACTGGCATCTCTTGTCATAAGTGTAAAAAAAAAAAAAAAAAAAAAAAAAAAAAAAACAGTAAAATTTGAAAAGGATAAGTGACACACATGTAATGTGCAGACTTGAACCACAGATACAGCTGCTCAGTCATCTGTACCTATTAAAAAATCAAGGGTCTGAAGGCAGCCCAGCTTCCCGTGCCTGCTGCCAGGGGATTGGCAGCAGAGAGCATCTGCCATGTTTAGAAAAATCACACCCTAACTGCAGAGGAACAAGAACTATAAAGATCAGAAGCATTAAACAAACTTCATTCTTAGAGCAGGTCAAATTTGTGTTCTCTCACCCTTGATAAAACCCCTCTAAAATTTTTGCACTTCAAGTCATAAATTCACAAGAGGTTATTAAAAGCATAACATTATTCAGAGTCTGCAAAATCTTCCATCACACCCCAGCACTGCTAGTGTTCCACACCATACATCTAAAGCCACTTAGTCCTTGGTGACATTTAAAGATAAAATTCCTCTTTAGCTCTTCACTCAGATTGCCATGACAGAAAGCAACAGAGTGAATCCTTTAACCTTAAACAGCATCTTTGTTTCTCTACCACATAAGCTCTGTTATTGTACGCACATGGACAGTATGCTGACACAAACATTACAACAACTCAGATCACGTAGATGGTCCACAGAGATATATACATGACAACCTGGATCACAAAGATATATAGACACAAGTGTATATAAAAGTTTCAAACCTCTGTCTATTCCAAGGATGCTTGTCTTTCCACCGGTCCCACATCCCCCAGAAGTTCTGTTGGCTCTCACACCTCCTTGCTCCCAGCACAAAGTGGCTGTCTTTCTTGCCAAGAGCAGGAGCTGCCAGGCAGGACAGGAGGAAAGTAGTAGACCCAAGGAAGCTTGAGGAGTGGCCTGTGACTACCCTGGGGTACTTGAGAGGGAAAAAGATAGAGCTAAGGGAGAAGAAGTGGTTCCTGAAATGTCACTAGAACCTCTGTCAGATCAGTAGACTTCACTTCCCCTATTACATTTTTTTTTTTACATTTAGGTCAAAACCTAACCAGCTTCCTTGGCTTATTTTTTCCATGGATGACCTGATGACATCCAGGCAGCAAGTAAAAACAGAGCAAGCAAAGCCAATAAAACTTCCAGATCCCTCTGAAATCTTACTTTACATCTACAGACCATGAGCATCAAGAGTTAGAGTAGGAAATAATCCCTTACCTTTGCCAGGTAATGACCACTGTGGCTTTGCTGAAAGCTCTACGTGTTGTAGCCTTTCATAATGAATAACAATGTCAGGCAAAACACATAACACCTTTGTAATACAGTGTAATAATAATAATACACTAGCACAGTTTGCTGGTACATATTTACATGAGTAGGAAAAAGCCACCATGTTCATTTTACAAACATTAGGTGCTGTGCTTTCAGCCACACAAAAAGTCAGAGTGGATTCAGGAACAAATTTACTTAATTTACAGTGCACAGCAATAGTCCATCCCATGCTAATGGCAACTCTTCTGCTTTTTGTCAATATGTTCTTCCTATTGGGAATTTGGATAGCTGTTTAGCTGTTCCATTTGCTATTTTGTGTCACACACCATCAGCTCTTCTCTGCTGCTGTTTTCCAGCTTTACATCTGATGATTATCCCTTTGGGCTGATGATTCTTTTTCCAAAAAGGCAATGCTGTGAAATATGGGAAGCAAGTATAACAAATCTAGAGAGTAAAAACCTGTCATAGATGTCTGCCAATTCTTTAATCTTTCCATTTCCTAAATGCACCCTTCCCTTTCACACCTACTAACCTCCTAGGAAAATAGATGAGCTTCAGTGCACACAAAAAGAAGCCTCTTCCCCACAAGGTGGTCACAGCAACCCACCTTCTGCACCTCTCCTGGGCTTCACTGCCCAAGGGGCAATGACATGTCTCCACAGTCTCAACTTTCAAGTCCAGCTCCAAATGTCACTAAGCCAAATCAGACAGGTCTTTTTCAGTCTCTCCTTCCTGGGACATCCCATCACCCACACATTTCTGGTACCTGTGTCTAGAGACTCACTAACCTGTTCTTCACCTTGAGTAACTTCACCTTGAGTAACTGCTGCCTCTGCTGTAAGTGACCAATGCAGGAAAATGGGCACAATACTCTCAAAGAAGCATCTTCAATTTAGAGTGATCTCATCATTACTACTACTTTTAAGGCTCGCTATCACTCTTGATGGAGATAAATAAATCCCCATCTTCTCCCAGAGACTGAGAGACTCTTCTGAAATATTTCCATTCAGCATTTTTTCCAAGCAGATTCTTTAAAATGTCTTTTTTTAAAACCAAAGCTGACTCACCCTCTAATGCGAGATAGTCTGACTCACATTTAACACTTCGATCTCCGCAGCTCATATCCTTAGACATATCCTTCGACTACATGTAAGGGGAAAGGAGAAAGCAAAATGTACTTTAAACATCAATTTGGTTCCAGACCATTGAGAAATGCTCAGGATAAATATGCAGGGAAAGGAAAATTGTTTCAGCACCCAGAGACCTATTACAAATTAGAAGAGAAATTAGATTTTTCAGCAAGAGACAGATTTGCCCTTTCATGTTCCCAGATTCAGATGAAATGGGGGCTCCACACAACAGTTATTTTGCTAGATGGGTTTCTTTTTCTCATTTAGCTCCATCAAAATCCTCATGATAAAACTGAACTGCACCATATCAGAAATGAAATAATCCAGAAATAATTTCCCATTTACACATAACTTGTAGTGGAATTTATTAGTTAATACTGCTAAAGTATCTAAAAAAGGGAGCCCTAAAAAGTGAGGTCCTAATTTAGGTCACATATAAACTGCTATCTCTTCACCCATGGGAAGTCCCCACTTCAAACAGCAAGCACAGCATCAATATCCTTGTTAGAACCACACAACCCTGATCCAGGGAAGGCTCCTCTGAGGTGGATCCAGTTAACCCATCAGCAGCAATTTTTGAGAAATATCTAAGAAGCTGGGGAGCAGATTTAGGGGTTCTGGGAGATGGATTTGCTTTAGTTTTCTTTGAAAGATTTCCACGTTGGCCTCAGAGTCTGACCTTCACCTTGATGAGGAAATCACTAATAAAAGTAATCACAAGGTTGTTAGCTGCTTGGGAGCAAACTAGTATCTCCCACACACAGGTGTAACTGGGTAACTTACAAGTGGTAGTAGACTTCAGTCACAATTAATGTGACACAAATAGAAACTCACCATATAGAATTTAAGAAGTTGCTTACTAGGTTTGAGTGGGTTCTTTTTACTAATTTTCTGATTGAATAGAATGAAAATGATATATGTGACTGGAGTAGAACACAGCAGAGATTTTGACATAGCAACTGGAGATTGATTTTAAGGGACAGAAGGTGAAACAGGCTTGGTGGTCATGTTTTGGACAGCAAGGATCAGGGGCCTCAATACAAATATAAACACATACAATTAAGTGGTTTTCCTCATGAATCTTACTTAGATGTCAACAGGCAGAAAAATCCCCCTTGCTTCATCTACTACTTCTGTACTCTGGCTGATTCTAGCACCTAGAACCCACTGTACCCACACGTGTTTGAGTTCAGTCTGTGTTTAATGTCTCCTGAGATCTGAAAGACCTGCACTTTCAGTGGACATTTTTGCAGGCCAAGCAGGCAGGACCAGTTTCTAGAAAGCCACCTGCCTGGAGGCAGAAAGCACTGGCAGTGCTGGTGCCTCTGAGCTCTGCACAGGCAGGGTGACTTTGAGAGAGGTTGTGTTGCCCTACAAACGTATTTCACACCCTGTTTGAAAGGAGCAACAGCCTTATCCTGTTTCTCACCCACAGTAGGGGCACATCATAAGTAAGCTCTGTCACGAGGAGCCCCATCAGCACACTGAGCACTCAGTGGAGGGCAGGCTAACGAGTTCTCTCATATGAGGTAGCCAAAGCTCCAATTAATCATATGCCTCTGCAGTTTGTCAGCTGAGTGTGATCACTCGTGAATAATGTTCTCTTGCCCAGCTCAGAGGAGCACAGCCGTGCCCTCTCACTGACCGCAGACTTGCACACACCTTCAAGCCAGAACCCAGATACACACATCCAGCACTTACACGCACAGCAGTTACAGTCAATGTATACAAAGTGATATGTAGTATCAGACCAATCAGCCCTCTTTTAGGAATACTAAGGTGCTGCCTTCTTAACCCACAACATCATCAAGAGTCTGCGTATTACATCTGCCAGGCAACAAAAGAGCGAATCACATTGAATCCTGCCAGCAGGACAACACACTGTCCATCCCCTCCTGCTCTCACCAGGGCATTTTTCCTTCCAGCCTCACACCTTGCCTTTGCTGTAACTGAAAAGGAAGGAATATGGTGCAGCCCGTTGAAAATAAATAAAAACCCTCTGATTTTACAGGGGCAAGGTCTCCAAAACAAAGAGGATTTAAGGGGGGGGGGTGGGGGGGTGGAGGGAGGGGAAATGCATCTGAGAAGCCAAGGTAAAAGTTTGCTCCCAGATGCACCCCCTGAGCTCCCAGCAGACATTGCTGCACAGGTGGGCACGAGGACCAAGGCCCAAACCTTGGGGAAGCCTGGCACTGACCTTAGTTATTCCTAGGACTGCCACAGCCCCACACCTCCATATGGGTAAAGATAAGCTTCCAGATCACTTCGTACTTCCTTGGGAATCAGTCTCAAATTAACCAAACTTGCATGCCCAATGGTGGGCACTCCTCCTCAGTCTGGAGGAGCTAATAAAATTGTCAGTGTCCTCTTAGCTATTTCCCCAGGAATTACTATTATGATCAGTGAGAGACACACCTACACCACTTATTTATGAAGGGAACCACCCAGGTCTATACAGTAGAGTGTTTTAGCTCCCTATCAAAGCCTAGGTTGTAGTGGTCTTTCTTGGCACCATCCATCTGACCTACTCTGGAGTTGCAATGCCACTCTGCCCTGGACTTGTCATGTCACCCTGCCCTCCACTTACTGCTCTGGAACTTGGAAGCATAGAGCTCCTCAACCCTTCACAAGTCAGAGCAGCAGTGTTCCTACTTCATCAAGTACCTGCCTTAGAGAGTAAGACCACCTGGAGCACTATTCATGGCTTTTATAAGTTGCTCTTTGCAAAGTACTGTGCAACAGCATGGCAGGACCCTCGGCAAGCAAATCCTTTGCCTGGGGGGCACAACGGCAGATTGAAGTGCAATGCTATATATCAGGCTGCTTTAGTCAGGAGGAGTGGAGGTCAAGGGCTTTGGGAGAAAAAATACAGCTGAAAAAATCATACTAGGAAGACAGATCTCAGTGAAATAGCATCCAAACCTACCTGCAGTACATCCAGTGAAATCCTCTACAATGTTGGAGAAAGATCCTCAGCCTGGCTAAAAATTCAAAGAATTTTGGTGTCTTAAGCTCATGTGTCCCCAAGCAGGTACCCCAAAAAGGCTATTTACACCTCTAGCAAACTTCTGTAAAATTCATAGTTTAGCCTTTATTCCTGAATTTCATCTCCTGCAGCAAGAGAACAGCTTGCCACCCTCTTCCATCCTAGTGATACTTCAGGGAGGAATGTATTCCTGTATAGGATTTTTAAAACCACTTTAGAAGCCTCCATGATTCATCATTCTTCCCAGAAAATGCTTCAGAGGCTTGTGCTCAGCACATAGAGGCCAAGGGCAGGGCTGGGGCCACAGAGACCTCACCTCTGCTGCCACCTATTCCCCAAGGCAGAAGGTGACCTCAGCACAGCATCACAGGGATACCCGGGGGTACAGGTCACCAATTGCAAGCCAGAACACTCTGGTATGGATTACCATGCAGTGTGACAGTAGGTGAAGTGTAATTATGCTCCATTGCCCAGCAACAATAATCTGATGGTGCCATTCTCACTCCTCTTCAAACGTCACAGCAAGGACCAGCACCATGACATTGAACCACCAAAAAATATCAAGAGCCCTATATTTCTGTTTCTATATGAGGATGAACATCTCTGGCTCATAAGAGGCACCAAGGTTTAAGCAAATATCACACAAGAAAGAGACAAAACAAAAACACTGAGACATATAAGCCCCAAGTAATATTCTTGCCAGCAAGTCCATCCCCAGCACTACCCACAAGCTATTCCCACTGCTTTCTGTCCCCTATTATGTATTAACAATTCTTGTCAATGGCCCTCCTGCTAATACACTACTGCCAGAATGGTTTCTGTTAGAGCAGAAAACAGCAGCAAGAACAGCCAAGGCAAGCAGAGCCTGCCTAGCTCCGAGGGAGCAAGAGCATCCAAGAGGGCAAAGCAGCCAGCACAGATATTAATGCTGCAAAAGGAATTCAGCATTTTACAAAACTTTGCTTTACAAACTGCATACAGTCGGCAGTATAGGAAAAAAAAAATGTAGGAACTGACCATTTAATACAGTAGTTAGAT
The DNA here is from genome assembly GCA_025447755.1 of Corythornis vintsioides. NCBI lineage: Eukaryota > Metazoa > Chordata > Aves > Coraciiformes > Alcedinidae > Corythornis > Corythornis vintsioides. The sequence goes on along the minus strand of JAOEGS010002651.1, from coordinate 10,870 downwards.
CCCATAAGCTTGGGCTCCAGGAATTTGGATTTTCCTGATACATCAAAAACACATAAGCCACTGAAATCTGAAGCACCTCAGAAAGGAATCAGTTAGGTTCCTCCAAAATTAATCTTTGCAATATCACTATCATCATGTTTCCCTTATTTTTAAACCAGCTACCCATGAACATTAAGTATGCTTACACATAGTTTTTCATTATGAAAAACACAACAGAAAAGATTTATGGAAGAAAAAGTGTGGCTTTACAACTGGAAAAGTCTATGTGAGACAGATCTGTTGCTCATTCTAACATCACTCTATATAAATGAGATTTCCCTGACACTGTAGCATCCCGATAGATCCCAGAAGCTTAGTGCGATATCTTTTTGGATGTACAACTCTTCCTTCAGTGCAGTTACTGGATTTTTTTTCTAGCTCAACAGTCTTTATTTGGAACTATATTTTTAATACAGAAAACAGTAGCTTTCAGAGAAAGCAGGAGTTATTAAAAGTTCATCTGTTCCAGCTGCTTATTCCTCACTTAAACTCATCATTAATCCTCTTTTTATGACACCATAATTGTCCCTATGGCAACCAATTATGATGTCACAAACACAATTAGAATTTTAGATAGAGGAACAGAATTAGCTTCTTCGTTATTTGTTTAGGTCCCTAGAGGCTGTCATGCCTGATCAAATCACCGGCCTGTGAGTTCAAGAACTCTCTTTTCAACATCCCACCAATATGTGGTATTTTAAGGGAAGGTAACCAGAAACAAGCAGCAATGTGTGCCCATCAAAGGACATGAAGTTGCACTGCACAGAGAATCTCTTTCCAGCCCCCGCAGGTCATTCTCTCAACCCCTGAAGCAAGAAAGCATTGGCAACTCTGGTGACATTGTGGGTACTCAGTAGTCAGACTTGTCACAAAGTCTTTTTCTCTATAAAAGCCTAATTGCTCTTTGGATCCTACTAAATATTTCCCTTCAATGACTTGCTGGGGCAGTGAAGTCCTTGTTAAATATACACAAAACAATAATGTATGACAAGTAAGAGAAAAACCCCTGATCTCTCTTATTTCATCATGTTTTCTTCTTTTCAAACTAAATAACAGCAGTCTAACTTCTTCCTGCAGAATAATCACAAATGCATTTGAATGCATGATTTACATTGCTCTTGTCTAGTATTTTTTCAATTAATCTGTACTTTTTTAAGCTCCCAACAAAGATGAAAACAAAATTAAAAAACCCAACAAAACAACAACACAATAAAAACACAAACAAACAAACAAACAGATCAAATATCAACCACACAGGTACTATTCAGTAAATAGTCAACAACTGAAGGTTTCACATAGTCAAGATAAAGATTGTTTCCATTCCTCCCCTGTGGGTTTGGTTTGTGCCATTCTGCAAGGTGAATTGAGTCAGGGTAGCATCTACAGTTAAGCAAAAGGCAAAGCTCATTTTTAAAAAAAAGGGGGTTGGCACGTGGAACAAGATAAGGACCTGCACAGAGACACCAGCCACCCCACCTCTAATACATGCTCCTTTCACCAGCCAGGTCTGGCTTTGAACCATTGAGGAGCTCTTCTCAGAGACCAGTACAGTCAGGGGCAATCCATGTGTTTTACTTTCCAGGTAATTTATTGTAGTTCACAGAAAACAAGTGTACCCATATTCCATAGAAAAATAAATGGATAAGCAATTTACTTTCATGTTCTGCATTGGGACTGAATCACAAAACAACCATCTCCCAGATGCCCTTGCAGCTGGCAGGGGAGATCCTTTTAAAGATGCTGTTCACAGCAGGCAAAATGGCAATATATCTATTTGGCTGTAGAGTTACTGCAGCACTTATAAAAATTGACATATTTGCCAGTATCCCTTAAAAGAAGTGACCACCTCCACTTCAAAACAGATTTATCTCTTGCCAAAAAAAAAAAAAAAAAATAATTTTTTTTAACATAAAAATTTCCCATGTTCTATTTTTTTTCTTTTTAATTTGTAAACATCTGTCAAAAAACTAACATACATCTATCCATCCTATTTATAGAAGGGGTCCACATAAAAAATAATTTTAGCTTTGCAAGACTGCTCTCCACAGACTACAGTCGATAGAGGTGGGCTCTTCCAGAGGACAATTTGGAGCCAGAGCCTGAATTAGGCTGGCAAAGTGGTCCTCTGGAGAAGATTCTCTCATTTGATAATGACTGTTGAGGACATCAAGGGAAGATAGCTTGCCCAGCCCAAAATTATCCTTCAAGAACAATTCCTCCACTTCTTATATTGACTTCTTCACACACATCAGTACTCGCAATTTTTCCGGAGCCAGTAAGAAGTGACACCCACCATCAGGGCATGCATGTGGGGACTGATTCATCACTGCAGAGCCATTAGAAGGAAATGCATTAGTCTTAATGGCAAGAACTGAACACTCCCAAGAAAGAAGTTCTTAAATCCTGTGAGAGGCAGACGTTGGAAACAGCAAACAGACACTGTTCTTTAACAGACAAGTTAGCAATCCATTGTCCAGACATAATTTATTATAGCAAGCACTGCCTCACTACTTTGCCTCTTGTATACATTCCTTTTTGGGCTATAATTATCAACACCCTTCAGGCTTGAACAGAAGACTGTCATCAACCCCCCACATGTAGCCATTAAAAACATGCTGTCTCCCTCTTTCTCCACTGCCCAGACTGAACAGGAGCTCCTCAGTGCTGAGAGCCAGATCTCATGGAAACTTGACAAAGCCCTCTACAAAACTTTCACCCTGGTGACCAGCTCAGACTGGTGCAAACCCAGCAATCAGAACATGGCGGGCAAGACCACCATTGAGACATGATCCATCACCTTGGTACTTCTCCCTGAGGATATATGCTGCTCTGACTGCTCCAGGGTCAAAAAGAAGACACAGAAATGGCTAAAGATCAGGTCAACACTTTCTGAGGATAGAACCCTTTTGAGCCCTAACATAATTTCATTCTCTGGGTAATGCAGTAGTTGGTGTCCCATAAAAAACTACACAGGTTTTTATTAACCAGCTGCATTCTGTCAGTAGCTGCAGAGACAGACTCCTAGGTACAGAATATTCTCAGAAAGGGAAAAAAAACAATCCCAAAAACACATTAACCATACGTCTGATGTATGTACATTTAGCATGCAGACATCCCTGGAGAATTATCCTTCTGCTCAGCTATAAAAATTGGATAGCCATCCACTACCCAATATTACCCTGATAATATACTTTAATCATTACATCAAGCAGCTCCTGCTAGCCATCAGAGGACAATTCATCTTCCATGTTCCTTCAGTCTCTGGTCCTTCAGAAAAGGCTAAGTATCATAGAGCTGATTAACATTAAATGTGGTTATTAAGACACATTTCTATCATGGAAAATTAATCATGATCAAGATAGTTTCACAGATGCTAGCAAACAACAACTTCGGCTTGCCAGAACTCAGAATTTCCATTCTTTGGGAAACTCTCATATTTCAAAGAAAAACAAAATATCTTTCCTCTTCTTAATCAGAGTGAAAATAAAACAACCAAAAAAAAAACCAAAAACCAAAAACCAACCCCAAACCAAACAAAAAAGTCCACAACCCTCAGCATGAAGAAATCCCGAGGAATTATAATAACAGAAATACAGAATTACTGATATTAAAATAAATATATTCATGTGTTGCTTGTTTCTTTTTTTTTAAAAAACAGATATAACAAAACTAAATCAGCATATTCCCTAGAATATTTCAGTCAGAAAATACTATATCAATAAAAATGTAAACGTTACACTGGAAATAATTTAGGCACCCTTCTCCACTTCTCCACTTCTCCACTTTAGAATACTAGAATGCCTGTGTTGTGGCATCTTCACAAGTATTACCTCACACCCAGTTTTCTCTTAATTTACAATGAGTGAAAATTCACTTTATTTTAAGGAAAAATCATGTGTTTTCCAGTTGCTGCTCTGCTTGAGCAGACCCTTTGCAGGACATCTTTAAGATCTGAAGAGAGTTGCACTCACCCCAGCTCAGCCTTGTCAGGCAGGAGTGCTCCAGGAGTACCTGCTTGTTCTCACCACTGGCACTCCAGCCAGATGCTGATGTGCTGTTATGCCTGCGACTTCCTAATGCTCAGACTTTCTCACTGTTTTGCATTTATCCTCCCATTATTTGTTTTCACACATAATAGAATCTGCTTTGTCTGCCTGCATAGTAAATTTGCCTCATTGTCTTACAACCTTGCTGCGAGAAGCTGTTAGGATTGATTCACAATAGGGCCAACATTTCCATCAAGCAAATATCACTCTTGGCACCTGACAAATTGTGACACCATTTGCAGAATAACTGAATCAGAAACAAAAAGCTCCTGTGCAGGTGGCTGGGGAAGGGGCTACCACACAGGAACCCTCACCCAGTGGTCCCTCCACTGCTCAGGCACAGATCAGCCACAGTAAGAGCTGTGAGAGCCCCAGGTTTTGTGCCTGCTGTCCCCACATTGTCAGCGGGAGTGGGCAGGAGAGCTGACTTAGCAGGGAATAGCCTTTTGAGACAGCAGGCTGCTTCTCCCACGGGAGAGGAATTCACATCTCTCTCTTTTTTTCTTTAGATTGAACTGGGGGAAATTTGGCAATGACTATTCTGTCCCACCGTATTTCCTCCTCCTTTCCTTTCCCTCTCTTTCACATCCCTAATGGTTCCTTGAAAAAATTACTGTTCAAAAGCATTAACTAGTGCATCCTAAACCCTAAACTTCCCACACTCACTTCCTGGCCTCATCTCAATTCATAATTGCTTGGGAGCCACTGGAAATGTCTATCTTTGGTCAGCTGAAGGGTCAAAAAGTCTGACTGGAGCTGAAACCATCAAAACTTCTTTATATGACCTACAGCTTCAAAGAGAAAGAGATGGGAGAAGCAGGCACACACTCTGAAGCTCCCAGACCCCATTGTGGGTGTTCATCCACATCCTCTAGGAGACAGTCAGCTTCATTTTTCATTTAGTAAGATGCACAGCTGCAAAGGATAGTAAAATAAGGTCATTGGTGGCAGAAGGGCAAGGCCATCTGGTATCTTGGCACTTCACGTGTGAAAGCAGATGATCTCCAATTTTCAGGAAGCAAAAGAGATGAGTAATCTCAGGATAAAGCCCAAGGACTGAAAACAAAGTGAATTCCCTTCTTTTTCTGGTAAGTCCGGAGAGAAGCATAACCAGTGTGTGATGGGAGGTTTCCCTGACACTGCCTGTTCTGCAACTCTACCTGAACAAACAATGGCCCTCATCAATTAGGAAGCAAGGAGGAATGATCCCAGCACTTTCATAACCACAGGTCAGCTCCTCTCTTCCTTACATTTCTCTTTTCCCAAAATAGTCATCATATCTTCTTTTCCTGCAGAGAGACAGCAGGAGATGTGAAAAGAAGGGAGCTCCCACAACCGGGTTCAGCAGCTGTGGCTTGTTCTTCTTCTGTGTTCACTTTGTACACCTGTTTAATTTTAATTCAGTAAAATACCAGGTGCTAACATGAACTCCAAGTCTTTCTTTGAAAAAAGGAATCTAAAATGTAAGCAGCTCTTACATGGACAGGTTGAGGTTATTTTCACAGTCTCACCAGGTCTGATGGCAGAATTACATTTGGTTGCTTTCCTTTGGGCACTAAGGAGGTGAGGGTAAAGAGAGAAGAGTATATTGTGCAATCTAGGGATTAGGGAGAAAAGACTATATTGTCCAACCAAGGGATTAGAGGAGGCTTTTCTTTTAAATTCCCTGTTATCTGATCTCTCACATTTTCACCAGATCTGAGGTGAAAACAGGGAAGATTGCATTAGTTGATCTTGAATATGTAACTTGGAATATATATATGGATAAGGAAATGAAAAATATTTGTGCACCATACTAAATATCTTTTCCAATTATCAGTAATAGCCATCAGAAATAGCTTAGCTTTGTATTTCATTAAAAAATAAAACCAAAAAGGCCTATAATTTACTCCATTAAAAAAAAAAAAGGCAGGAAGGAAGGAAAAAAATTATGATAATCACATATGAGGTTTTTCTAAAATACATTTATTAAGCAGAGCACTCACAGACAGGCTCTCTGGGTCCATCCTGCCCTGGGGAGCATTTCTCAGAATGCTTCCAGCTTAAGACCCTCCAAAAGCTTGAATTAATATACATAATGCTTGTGTTGATGTCCCTCACATTCCTAAGAGGGTTCTAGTAGCTTGCTATGGGCTGGGAGAGCCCATACTATTTCTGGAGGGAAAGTCATGTAGTATCCTTTCTGGAAAGCATGAAAGCTGTACACCAACAGTCCTCCCCCCCTCCTTTGCAGGCCACCAAAGTCTTCCAGGCCAGATATTCCACAGCCATCCCTGCTAAGGGTATGGGTTTTATCCCTCTCAAGTGGAACAAGGTTTGATAGGTAAAAGAATGTTTTGGGAAAGAATTGGCACTCATAGGTCACTTATCTCAAAGCCACCTAGAGGTTTCTAAACACCACACAGAAGCTTTGTGATGGGGCATCTTAACTGCTATATTGATGTTGGTCCAGCTTGTAACTGCCCCAGCACTACAACCAGCATTAGTCATCCCTCCCTGCTATCTGCTGAAAGAAGAGAAACTAAGAGCTGACAAGACACAGACCACATAGCCCAGCACTCAGTAATTTTCCTGGTTGCTGTGGATCATAGTTCATTTATCAAATGATGATATGGTCCACATCAGACTCACAGAAACAAAAAACATTGTTTTGCTATATGCATCTTCCATTTTGCCACAGGTTACATTACATTGATAGGGCCAAGTCCAAAAACAGTCTCTATCTTTATACCCAATAGCACATAAAGTATATACATAACCACTTTGAAGTCCCTGCAACACAGTCTGCCACCATAGGGCTTGAAAATCTCCAGTATTCAAAGCTAAAGGGGAAAAGAAGCAGCTTATTGAGTATCTTGACAGCAAAGAATCAGAGCTACAGCACTGCATTATAAAGCTTACACTAGTCTTGGAGGCAAGAAACTGTGGGAGCAAGCTCAATAACTTATATTTAACCTTGTAGACTGTGAAGCACAGTGTTTATGTACCTGGGTGTTCTTCCTTCATTGTACCATGCAGCACACAGCCCCAGGTACGTAAACCCACACAAAGCACTGGTGTGTTGGCAAGAGGTTAGCTTGACAAAGGCAAATTACAGAATGAAAAGGGAAAGTGAGCAACTCAAAACTAAAGAAATCCAGAAATTCTATCACAGTAAAAATCGGCAAGGGACAAAAACTACTTGCTCCAAAGCCAAATATACTGCCCTGCAAGAGAATTGACAGTTGCAACTGTTGGCTACCTGCAGAGACAAAAATGAAAAATAAAGATTAGCTTAAATTCTTCTCACTAATGGATGGCCACCCACAACTACACATGCCAGAAGCATCAGCACTGCTGCTAATTCTTTCTTCAATGTCATTTAAAATCAGGCTGAAACCTGAAGGTGACTATAGTGCCAGCAGCAAAGGATCCTATGAGCACAAGAAGCTGGCAAGACACTTGGTACTGGACATTCCTTAAGGCAATAGGAAACAAAAGTGCTTTGATGCTATCTACATTGGCTTAACCTGTGAATTCTCTCAGTGTCTCAACTGACAATTAACCTTAAAACTCAAAAGGAAACTTTATTCACATCTTTGGCATCTCACTTTCATATAAGAGTCCATTGCCATCTAGGGAATCATCTCAAAACCATAAATCGAGCTAAAATCAGCAATTAATAATTAAGGACTTGGTCTAGCATGCACCTACACATGGCATTTCATTGACTTAAGAGAACTTACAGGCTACAGTGCTCAAGTTGGAATGAAACTCAACTTGTGTTTTCACAACAAAAGGATATACTCCTGGGATCGTTCACTAATTGGATAAAAGCATAAGAACTACCCCATTACCATCCCTAGAGGAAACTCATTAGCAATCTAATGAAATAAAGTGATGACAGCAAGGTATTTTCTCATCATCTTTTAATGATAACAAGCTTCAAAGCCATTCTGTTTCCTTACCATCTCCTATGGTGGCCAAAAACCCCATGGCACCTCTCAGAGCATCCCAGGCAGTCCTCTCCCCTGAATATTATACAGCATCAGGGAGCAGTTTCACAGCACAGAGGGATTCCGGGATGTTCAACCCATCACCTTTGATGAATCTGTGCAATTGAAGCTTAATCCCTGCCCCACTCAGAAAATGTTCCCCTGTGGGTCAAGCTTCCTGATGAATCATACAACTTAGAAGAAATATAATCCAGCTATTAGAGGCTTTGCTGTTTGTTTTTATGACATGGGAACATTTGAAAGAAAGTAGAAATATTGAAACAAATTTTACAATTCTGGAATGGTTTAAAGTTAGTGATATTACAAATATTGAAGAGAATGCTACACAAACATAACACTTTTTATAAATATGTCTATATTAAACATGAACATTTATTTTCTTCTCCTGTAAAAAATGTCAGGTAATACCCTCAAACACTCATTCATCCTATAGCCCTAATCAGACATACTTCAGATGTACATTTGAAGCACATAATCCTTAGGAATATCAAGAGAGGAATGGATAACTTTGAATTGGCCTAAAAACAATAATACAAAGCAAGACAAACTATTCACCCACCATTTTCTCACTATCCACACCTACACGTCTCACTATTAAATATCTTCCTCCAAGACTACGGACATTCAAAAAAGAGCCCTCATCTCTCCACTGAGGGATTTTACATACAGTCAGGCACCCAAAGCCATCTGTATTCTTTATCTATGCAATGCATCTATAGCAGCACCTTTCCCAGTGAGAAAACTAATTGCTAATGGCATCTAACTTGTAGGCAGCCTGAGAAAGCAGCATCCTACATCTCCTATCTCATGCTTATCTACAAAGGGACACAGGAGAAGCAATGGTGCATTCAGTTAGCATGCCTTAAACTGAAGTACAATTAGGCACCTCCCTTCCCTTTAAGTGGCCATTTGTCTATAACAAAGGGGATTAGTTTTAGGAAGTCTGTAGGGCCAGTCACCTGGAAAACTTTCTAGGTGGAATTGAAAGCCATAACCTCTCAAAAAAAGGTAGACAGACAGGATGATAAAACAGCAGTTGTTATTTATAGTTATTAATTGTAAATTCTGAAGTTAGCTAAGCTTTCAAACAGCTGTTAAATGGAAGGGCATTCTAACATTGCCATTCAAAGCAGTACATGAAGGGAAATCCAGGAAGGAAAAGTTCAGGGGCTCATTATCAAGCCGTTTTCTAGCACAAATGCTTCATGACACCAAGCTTCTTAAAAAAAGAATCAGTACAGAAAGCATTGAGGAAATACCAGGCTCAATCTACAGACAGGCTTATCCTCACACCACCTTTCTTTGCCAAGAGTGCAGTAGTCAGTGACCATTTGTCCCTCAGAACCAGCTAATAAATGTTTCTCTTCTCCCTCTAACCCCTTATCTACCTACCTTTATGCTGAGCAACTACTAAATTGGAGGTGCTGAGACCAGAACCACCACCTAGGGCCATGTGGCAGCCTCAGGCTAGTGAAGTTCTTCAGAAATTAACCCTCCCATTTGCTTGATGTATAACTAATTCAAAGGCAAAACTGGGGTATATTGTACTCTCAACAAGATGGAATTATAATATTCATGCACAACTCTCCTCTGCCCCAACCTGTAGTTTTTCTGTGAAAGTTACAGTTTCATTTTTCTTCTGTTCTCCTCTCCTTTTAGCCTGTAAGAGCAGCCTTGACATTAGAACTAGGGTCGAAGATCTGTTCCCATTTTGTCACATGGACTCCATCTGCCATCTTAAATTCAAGTCACTTTATTTTCCTTTGTGTCTGTTCCTCAAAGTGCATTTACAAAGAATCTGGTGCTATATTGCCTTTATTAGGTACATATACTCCCTTATAGATTACAGTCTCTAAGGTGGAAAAAAACGGAAATGTAGTAGACAAGTATTAGACTTTTTTGTTTTAGGTAAGGCTCTGACCAGCACATCAGATTTTTTTGGTGTTAAAAAAACTAACAGCTACTTCCTTGACACTACACTATCACCTGCTCCTTTTGTGGGTATATACTGCAGACCAAGAGAAGGTCACAGGGCTGAGTTTTGTAACAGAAACAATTCTAGTGAAATTTAAGGTTAAAAAAATACCCACACTTTTCCTTCATAACCATAGACACTCCAATACCAGTGTTATCTTCAGAGAAGAATTTAGACATAGTCTGGTCAGTCAAGGCTGGGCAGCATCATGGCCAACATATGGCATAGGGCAGCCAGCACGTAAGACAAGGCAGTGCTGGTGTGAAGGCTACACTCATTTTAATCTTCATGGAAAAAATCCTCCCTGAATTATTTTATAAGCAAAATGCAAGACAAGTTTCCAGAGAGATTAAAAAAAACCCCACAACTTTATGACCTGGCTAAGATGCTATCAGCTTCCTCATTGGCAGCATAAAGTCGATCACATATACATCAGCAGCAGCCTTACCCCTAACTCAGCACCCCAAGAGACACAGCTATTGGATAATTCGGAGGCTGACAGAACATGGAAACCAGGGAAGCAGTTATACCCACAGGCCAGCATGTCCACAGTAGAGACAGAAATGAGAAGTGAAAACAGAGACCTGATACCTTTAGGTGGCCAGTAAACCTTGGACTCAGCTCTCAACACAAGACTTTCTGTCAGAATTAAGGCCTTCACGAGCAAACAAATGAACATTTTATATGTATAACTATGTATTGCCTCAGAAAAAAAAAAAAAAAAAAAAAAAAAAAGGACAGTTAAAGGGAGAAAACCCCCACACCAAACATTTAAATTATAAACATAATTATATTCCTTCATCTTATTTTCCTGG
>JAOEGS010002650.1:0-13292 GCA_025447755.1 Corythornis vintsioides | reverse complement strand
CCCTGCCTGAGCAGGATCACCTAGACCAAGTCACCCAGGAACAGATCCAGGTGGGTCTTGAGTGTCTCCAGAGAAGGGACTGTAACCATACAAATGAGAGACCAAAACACACTGAGGAAAATGCCTGATTGGGGATAATGGCTTTGTAAGTACAAATAAAACATCTCTAGTTCACAGAGCTGTATGACAGTAACCACAGAAGGTCACCTTCCCTGCACTCACAGCAAGCCAACCACCACTGAGCAGGTATGCCAGTCATTTCAGCATGGCACTGAATCCAAGGGATTTGTTTAAACACACCTTGCTGCATCTCTCACTGGCCAAACCAAAATCCTGCCATTACCTCTACAAAGCAAACGATGAGATCTTCCACTGGCAGAGAGGTGGAAACTCACTGGAAACTCTTCTTAAAAATCACACCTCCTCTGCAACTTCAGAGAAAAAATGTATTCCCAAAGCCAGTTCCTCAGCATTTTGCCTTTTTTCTTTTTTTAACACATAGCTTTCAAGTGATGATTCCAATCCAGATAGGTAGATTAAATATCTTTAACTCCAGAAATGGGTGCTTTTATCCATTCTAATCTCTCTTCTCTAAGCAGGCAATGCCAGAACACTGACAATCCCCAAAACAAATGTGTCTGCAGGCACCACAAAGGTAAGACTGTAAAGATATATCTTAGGCACTGACCAGGTCTGCAAATAAAAACAGGAACCTGTCTTTACAAGGCAGCAACACAGTATATGCTTGACTGTTAGCAGTTCTCAGCTAACTTTAGTGGAAAGTTAGCCTCTAGATTTCATTTTCCTGGCTTCAGAAGTTATGAGCAACTCTGTGCCTCATGCCATACAGCATGTATACAGAGTACATAAAAACCATATACATATATACACACAAGGAAAATATATATACACTCTGTACAGCTCTGTCCTGGAGGCAGTTTGTTGGCATCAGCCTTCATGCATGAAGACAGAAAATGTGAAGAGTTGAGTACAAAGCCATGTCAATGTTACCATCAGACTCAGCCATAGGTAATTCCCTCTGCCTCTCAGTTGACTCTGCATTGTCTTTATAAAACTATAACTAATCATCTAGAGCAAGCAGGAAACATTTACAGGACTGAGGTTCCCAGCAGAAGAGAAGCCTTCCAACTCCATCTATACCCGTTTCCTACTAATCATGCTCCCACTGCTATATGCCACAGAACTGCAAAGCTATCTTTCTAAAAGGATCTAAACTTACCCATGGCTGGTTGATGCCCCAGCCTTTTTAATTTACTGTTTCTTTCAGGAATTTGCTGTTCAGCTGGATGATACAGTTTCTTTTGATGAGTTTGTTGCATCAGACTGCCACTACCACACAATATTCTGTGTGTCTCATGCTTCAGCAGCTTCTAGACCACTTACAGATAGAAAAGCAACACCTTGATGTCACTTCTTTTTCCATTATTTCAGGATTTGGTCTCCACACTTCCAATACTCTGCTCTGTTAACTTTCAGTTTCCCAGATAAGTAGCTGATTTTGAAAGGTAGCAAAGCAATATTTTCCCTGTAAGAACTGATATAATAATTTTTCTTGAAGTCCAGCCAGCAATCCTTTTTCTACAAACATATTGCACTTAATATATTAGCTCACAAAGGTCTTCTCCTAGTACAGTTATGGTCACATTTGTCATCAGTGAGCTTGCCTGAACTAGAACATTCATCAGGGAGAGGCATCTGAAGTTAAGAACCTCTGCAAGGTCTAATCTTGAAGAGGAGATAACTAATGAAGATGCAAAAGAGAATAAGCAAAGAAAAAGAAATGGAGGAAATAGACAAGCAACAGAATGTAAATATAAGAAAAGAGGAGAGATACAGCACAAATTACTGAAGGTGAAACAGTGTAAGAAAGACTAAAATGGAGAAATAAAGGACAGGGAATAGTCAGTGATGTATCAACCCCACTGAATCCCAAGCACTAGAAAACAGGATAACCAGTGCAGAAGCACTCAAAAGTAGGGCAGCAGTAGCCTACAGTCCTGCTATGTAATTTAATGAGTAAAACAGCAACCTTTGCTTTGTAAAGAAAAAAAAATAGTAGTAAAGAAGCATTTTTTTCTTTAACATCTCTACCTAAGGAATACCTAATCTTTATGCTGCTGTCAAATACAGTTAGAAATGTTCAGAAGTCTAGTGATTTCATGGCATAGTTTCCCCCTCTAAATGTGCTTTGTTTTCAGTGCTTGGCTCTTAACACACTTGGAGACAAATCTCTTTCAGAAGCACCTTTTATCAGTTCCTGTAACCTTGACATGTGTCATTTACATTCCACCTTACACTTGAAGCTAAATTAGCTGTTGGTTAACATCCATATTTGGGAGAAAAGAGCTCAGACTGACACACATTTCTGGCAGACACAATGATTTATAATTTAACATAAAACTTAATATTAAACCAACCTATCACCATTTTCAGTAGAGAAGTATTTTATGCATCCATTCCTAACTAAGAGAGTGCAGAGCAGGTGCAGAAGGAGGAAGCTCAGAAGGTTTGCCAAAGTAAAGGCCTGACTCCTTTCACAGGAGTAAAGACACCTGAAAATGGCATTTGGAAGAAACGACTGCTTCAAATATTCTGTAAAAATTAATTACAAAAAAAAAAAATAATAATCCCAGTAAAACCCATTGAACAAACCTCCAACAGGATCTTTCACACTGTAGTTATTTCAAAGGTCTAGAAATCTAAAGGACCAACATTCCTGTGTAGTGCAATGGACAGAACACAGCTCTTAAAGCTTTCAGGAAACATTCTGGCCTGGAATTTTGTCAATGAAAGAGGACTCATTGAGAAGTGTGACACGGTGACATTTATCTCCAGTTACTTCTTTCTGCTATGTTATTAAATTCTCATTACACCATACGTGACTTCACTTGCTTCTTTTTTTTCAGATTTTAAAATTAGAAAAGATTTGGGAATGTTTATTAGACTGAATTCTGTTCAACTCATTCTGTTAGTGGTAATAGGCTACTTCAAAATAATTTAATCAAAGCCACTAGTAGTAGAAGACCATGTCCACTAGAATTTTCAGATTCACCTTTGAACAGATACTAAACAAACAGATCTTTCATGTTTAGTCTGTTCTGTATTAGCCTTGTTTTTATACAAACAATCCCATCTAAACATATTCTGTCTGTCACAAGAGTTTAGGATCTTCTCCATCAAATCAGCTCATGTTCACCCAGGTATAATTTTCTCCTAGTCTTAAACAGAGAATAGCTCAGTTTTTCTAAATTTAATATCTCAGTATCAAAAAAGTGAAATCATAATGAATAAAGAGGTACAGGATTCATATCAGACAGCAACTGTTTTTTCTTATAGATTATACGCTCAACAAATATTCGTGGCCCTTCTCCCTGTTCTTCTGTCAAACTCCAGCTACAGTTTAATCATTTTTAAGTCCTTATGAACACTTTGCAAATATCTGAAATAAGCTGGTTTCCTTTTTGCTAATTAAAAAAATCCAGAAGTAAGACAAGCTGCAAGAAGCAAATCAATGACCCAGCCTCACAGATGCACACAACCCAAACACTGCAGTGAATATTCAGTGCCAGTGAGGCCCAGACAGGTACAGCTGACACGTGTAAAGAGCAGCACTCAGGCAAATGCAACTGAAGTGCTAATCCATCAAAGGCAGCTGATTAGCATTACCCATTTCAGAAATGTGAACAGCAGGTTTTGTCACTGCTGCAAAATGAGCTGGTTTCAAGTATTTATCATGGACAAGGCTGTTTACTGCTTTGTTTTCCATGTGTATCAGTTCTAAGTTTTTTAATGTTGTTTTCTGCATACCTGGCAAACACTTAGGACAGCAACTCGGAGCAAGAAAGAAAAAGCTGTAAGCCCTTGAGCTCTGTACTGAATGTTAATGCATTTGTATATGAGAGATTTAATACAGAACTGAGAATAAATGACTTCCAGCAGCTGCACTCTGGACCTATAAATCGCTGTGAGTACTACAAAATCCATAGAGGAAAAGAACAGCTGTATAATTTACAGCATCAGGACCTGTCAAGAAATGCTGCAAATACATAACTTGATTTCCTTCATTTTAACATTCCTATAAAAATTAGAAATTACCCTTACATAGATTCTATTTAGATTGGAACTTTTATTCATCTTCCCTGACGGCCCTTCAACGCAGAATGTCATTTAACTCTTATCACTGTTAAACAACATGCAAGAAGCATCAACATCAAAAGAATTCTATATAAGAAATGGGTAAAAAGCTAAGGACTAGCATGGTATAGTTTTTATAGAAGATGCTTTGAGAAAATCAGAATAGTATCTCTGATCAGGTGATTTATACTCCCCAACAGATGTACACAAGAAGTGATCTCGGGGACAGAGGTTTAAGGGATGAACTTTTCTCCAGATGCCTCCTTACCAACAGCAAAGAGAGCCACTGTATCACACCCTCCTAGTCTGCTTTTTGCTTGAGAGTCTCTTGCATCATCTTCATAGCATAGTGGCCACCCCAAGAGTATGACCCAACACACTATAAAAACATGTAGTATAACACAGCAGCTATAAAAATGGTGTAGAGCACTATTTAAAACCTTAATTCATTTTATGGAAGAAATCCAAAGCTTTGGGTCCCAAGGTCAAAGGCCATTCAACAGTTCTATGGGATTGCTTATTGTGAACATCAAGCAATGGATTTTTAAGGCATGATCAAGATCTGAAATTTTCACTAACAAGAAGCCCGTGGTTTTGATTCAGAAAAATGAGAAAAACTTTGGAAATATTTCAGACAACATTTTAACAGTTGTATTTATAAGAAACACTCTGTGATAGTATTTTTACTAACACGAGCAATATCAGGATCAGTGGAACTGGAAGGGTTTGCAGTTGTTGAAGGACTTTGTGTGGTTTCTTCCAAGAATGAGGTCAATATGGAACTGCATTGTCTAGTACTTCAATTACCCTAAGAGACTAAACTGCTGTTTAACAGACTCTTACCTAAACCCCCATGTTCATTTCACAGAATCACAGGATATTTGGGGTTGGAGCAGACATTTAAAAGTAATCTAGTCCAACCTCCAATTTATATGTCAATTTCCAACCATTATAGTTGCCATGACTCAGTAGGAGCCAATGTCTTCCTGGCCTCTCAGGAAGTAACAGCAAACCCCACTGTGCATTTCTGATCTAGAAATAAGGTTGGTGAATGCCCTTTTCACTCTAATTATGTAAGAAATAAGGTGTTCAAGTCCAATGAAGAAAATACAACAGAGGTAAACTGATCTAAAATAAGACATTTCATTATGATTTTTGTTGCAGAAAATCAGAAAAGTTTCAACCCATAATTTCCATTTTTCTAAATGGAATGCTCTATCAAAAGTCCAGCACTATGAAAGCCTATCAAACTGGACAGAATCCATCTCTATTCCTGTATCAGACACATAATAAATACTACAAAACAAACCAGCAAGGATGTTTCTAAGTATTACCTCACCTGGCACTAGCTGTTACAATCCAGTGGGTTCAATCTTAATACAGGGAGCACCAATGTGCTCTAAGACAGCTGTGTTCAATGATTCCCATTAATATAATAAAAACACAACTGTGAGAGTGGAAAGCTGTCACAGTTTGACAAGGACCTTACAGACACTGTGAAACACTGAAATATTCACCTGCACCAAGTTGCCCCTCAGTACATGAGTACAGAGTTGCACTGTAGCTCCTCAAGAACAAAATACGAATCCACAGCTGATCAGAATCAATCTGTTTCACTTTGTTAGCATCTCCCTACCTGAGGGCAGATCAGAACAGCCCATAAAGGTCTCTCCCTGAAAGAGAGACAATGATGAAGACTTGGAGACTCTCAAGGCAGCAGGAGCAGTTTTGACAAATGCCCTCCACCCATTTCTATGCCCATTTCCCTATTTTTAATCTGATCTAAGGGATGGAAACCTGTAGATAGCTTTCATTATATTAACAATTTTTCATTATTAACTTTCATTAGAAGTGGAGATTCTGCATAAACGGGTAAATATTACCAGAATTAGTTGGGTTTGGTTTTCCTTTTTGTTGCTTTTTGTTGTTGTTGTTGTTGTTGTTTAATAATGATAGCATCGAGTGTGGAAGAACACTGATGAATCAGAACATCCAGAGATTCATCTAATTAAGCTGCCTGAGCAGTGTTTGAGTTCAAGGGTTTTGTTTGTTTCTCTGTAGTACCAAATTCTTGCTTTGGAGCAACTTCCTATTCTTTTATAACCCACTCACCCTAATAAGCCTTAATAGAATCCACTCATTTCTGTGACTAGTGGTTTCGCACAGATGATAATGAGGTCAGTTTTTCCACGGAGGAAAGGTCACTGGCAGAGAAAATGGCCTCAGGAGTAGCAGCTCAAATGAGAAACTACACTAACTGTGCAGTTACCCCAGACAGTTCAGGGAGGCTAGGACAACTCACCTGGTTAAACAAGATTTACATTGCCCTGACTTCAGGCTTTCTAAAGAAGCTGTTCTTAACCCTGTTGAATCAAAAGACACCTCATTAATATTTGTTAAACCCCAGGACTTTTTAACTTGTAAAATAAATTATACAATCTTCACTAAAAAACCAAGTGCTTAATGAAAAATGTTGGAGAAAAAAAAAATCCTTTATTTCTCAAAGAAAATGCCAAGAGGTTAAAAATAACATCAACCTTTCTTTGCTTCCCTTGATGTTACTACAGGAGAAAACACCTCCAAAACATATGACATGATTCTGTGCAGATAAGTTTAGAACATTTTAGAAAGACAGGTGTATTTTCTGCTGCTTCAAAGACCAATCACAAGCTTTCAGGTTTGTCAAGTTTTCAGTGGAAGGCAGTGAGGATTTTTAGCTGAGCTGGAGCACAGAGCAGGAGGAACAAGGTTTACTGAGGCTTGAAGAGAGGAGGCTCTGAGCACCCTGCTCTAGTTGAGATGTCCCTGCTCTCAGCAGGGGTTGCACTGGCTGAGCTCTGGAGCTCCCTTGAACCCAGACACTGCTGTGAGTCTATGATTCTACTCTTCCATTAGTCACTCAGTGTCTTCTTTGGCTGCTTCTTTCACACCAACCACTGACAGCTTACATGATGCTTGTCACCTGCTTTTCACCCTTGAACATTGCCAGTGTTTTATTCTGCTCCATCAGCCCCCTCTGCTCTCACAGCCCTGACACTGCAGCCCACCCTCCCTGGCCTCTAGGGACTGAAAACCCCACTCTGCATACAACACAGTTTGTCCATTAGCATCAGTCAATATGTAAATAAGTGTTTTTCTCCAGTCTTTGCACATTCTCCACATGCTCTTGAGAATGAGACTGTGACTGGGACATAGGCTCTGAAATACATTGGAGGAAGCAAAACTGAGGGGGAAAATGAAGGAAAGGTATGTAACTAAGAGATTTGTGCCATGGGATTTGACAGGTAAACAGAGCAGTCTCTCTTGATAACACAGAAAAGATGGATTCCAAGGTCCCAGGTACCACAGAACACAGAAGGAAACCTCAGATTCTCTATCCCCTGGTTTCCTATGCAACAGATTCCTGTTTCTTCTCCCCAGCTGTATGTTAAGGACAGAAATAAGAGATGTTAGCTGAGAACAGAGGCTCAGCACCCATCACTGAAACTACTACCATAGACATCACCTTGTCTTTTAGACTGCATTTCTTCAGGCCTCCTTAGTAAGATGAGGCCAGGTAAGTCAGTTTAAGTGGCACCATACTTCACATGACCAAAAAACTCATCAAGCAGAAACCACCTCAACACATGTAGCATTTAAAAACTTAGGTTTTCCACATCTCTTGCAGAAACTTCATTTCATGTGCTCAGCAAGTGCTGAACCCTTCAGCATCAGGACTTTGTGCCCCTGTGTGCTTCTCACTAGTGATCTCTGAGATGAACACCACCTTACTGATGAGTTTCTAGTATGCCCCTGTTAGTTGCAATTTGACTAAACACAGCTTTGATCCAAGCTCCCCTCAAGCCAAGGGGAACCTGCTGGATAAATCTTTGCTAAATAAATGTGAATACCATGAACAGCAACAGTCTGCTTTCGTATTGCTGGATTTGTTTTTCCAACGGTTGACTTGGGCATTTCTTCCACTTCAGCACTGCCCAATTAATTTCATTTTAATTACTTTCATCTCATTACAGTTATCAGTCTTTTGTTTGCAGCACACTCTCAAATTCTAAGATTTACAAGTATCCAGAGTGTTTTTCATATATAATTCTGGATGAATTGTGCAATTTCCTGGGTTGCTGAGATTTAAATGCAGTAAATTATATTCTCCCTTTTATCCACCCCGAGACATACTACAATCAACATAATATCTTATAATTTCAGCACTGAGAATTGCATTTATATAAAAACTGCAGTACTTTTGTCTTGGCAAGTTTATTTAACATGAAAATAACCTTTCTGAAACGTTTCCTTCCTTCTGGATTATTCCTGTGATATATTAATGCAGCATTACAGCTTTTTTTTTGCAAGACAATACTTCACTGTTAAAATGATAAATCACACTCAGTGACTAATCATTTTACTTTTTAGATTATTATTAGAACATCATTTCTGAAAAGTGAACAGAATTTTTTAGAAGTGGAATCCTTCAGGGAGCTGATCTTCAAAGCTAAGAGGCATAACTGCCTTCTGAAAGGGAACAATTGTGGTTTATTGTACTAGTCCATTTTTACAGTGATTCTTATTCCAGAAAAAAGATCTAACACTTCTAACATAAACTTCTTCTAGCACAAATGGGAGGTGCAGTTGTGTATTTGTGCATTTTAAGAGGGAGTCACATGGGGTAAAGGATCCTCTGCTGGGGCCATTTGCTGTAGGACTGCACAGCACCAGCTGGGATCAGCCCCCTTGGTTTGGGGGGTTCTTTTTGCACTGGGTTGTTTTGGTTGGTTTTTTTTATGAGGTTTTTATGTTGTTGGATTTTAGGGTTTTTTTTTTTTAGGAATCATCCACTGAAACCAAATAAATCTGTTTGCTGATTGCCCAAGTTCCCAACGTAATTTCAGTGTTCTTCATCCCCCCTTCTCTCTACACACTGGGATCCAAGTGGATACAGCATTAGGAGACTGCAGCATGGACAAGCTCACATGAAATGCAGAACAGGATTGATCTCCACCCTTCCACAGTGTTTCCAGACACACAAATCAGTCTCATCAATTGCTTCAGGACAGAAAACGCCTCCAATGCAAAACATTCCAAATAATATAATCATAAACAGCCCTGAAAAGTCAGGTTTGTGAAAGCCAGTGAAGTGTGTTCAAGTGCTGCTGATTCAGCCTCAGAATGCCACAGTAAGAATAGAAAGCTGCCAAAAATCTCACCACATAATAACAATTCCCACTGGAAAACCCTTTTCATAATGACAGTCTCCTCAGGTAATCAAGAAAACACACTCTCATTATCTCTGTAAGAATATTAGCTTTTCTATCAGCACAAATGCATTTCTACAGCATTCCTCTGTGGCCTTCAGGAGCTGCTCTGCTGCAAGGAAACTCTGAGAACTCTGGACCAAGGCCAGGGATGTTGGTGGACACCTTGGTGCATCTGCCAGTGCTCCTCAGGAGGCTCTGCCTGGGGACCTGGGCCACTTAACTGGGTGTCAATTACTGAGAACCTTCAGAAGATTACAAGATGTGTAGCTGCTGGTTTGTAAACTATCTATTGAGAATTCCAGTGCTGAGAATCCCAACAGTCTATGGTGTAGATCTACAGTAACTAGCACAACCAAAATACACGTTTTCTTTGACCTGGCTGAACTTGCAGTTCCAGTAAACTGCAAAACCAGTGGGTAGAAACAGTGACAACAAAGCCCACATTTCCCTAGGCTTTCTCTGCCCAATGCAAGAGCCATTTGCTGTTAGAACAAGAGGATAAAACAGTAAACAAGCTTTAGCTACTTTTGATGTGCAAAGAGAAATTGTGTAAGAAAAGTAGCAGTTTGCTTCTTAAAGAGAACAGATACAAAAAAAAAAAAAAAAGAATGTTAGTAATATCTTGCTTTTTAAAAAAGGCTCCTCATCAATACCCTGAGCAACACACTGGCCTACTGGGCCCTGGCAAGCTCAGACTCAGTTCCTACACACAAGGCACCAATCCAGGAGAAACTGAAGAAGATGACTAAGCTTCTAATCATTGAGCTGGAAACACTACCAACTACAGCATGACCTTCAAATGAGCAATAATTTATTTTCAAAGAATTGACCCAAACTTTATTGTTAGGTTAAGTAATAATTTATTTTGCAAGTTTCTCTCTAGGGCGAAGTACAGAATTTTCCAACAGAATGACTATCCCTTAACACCAGGAAAACTGTTACAAAGTCATTAAAACTCATTCCTTTTCTGCAAGGAACATTTTTTAGAAATAACTTTAAGATAACAAAGGGATCTGATCCCTAAGAGTCTTAGCATCTACTCTTTACTGAAGTGATTCTCTTATTCAGTGTCTGATTCAGTAAACATAAACCTAAATGAAAACACAAGTGATGTCACCAACCTCCGTGGGACTAGAAACTTAATTTGTAATAATTATGTGGGCTTTGGTAGACTAATAAGTGGACAGAGCTGACTGCCAGCAAGAGAGAACAGCTGTTATGTGTCATCATGAGAGAGAAAAAAAAAATCACTGGTCTTCTAATGAAGGCCCCATATATTGCTATCAAATCCTTGGATCAAACAATTCATCAAATACCATGTGGCAAAGTCAGAGATGCTAATCAAGCCTTCCTAGTCAGTAATGAAGCCTCAAAGAAAATCATTCTACCTTTGAAGTGGGGTACATTTCTCAGAAACTGACAGAGTATTTTACTTTAGAGAAGATTGAGGATCTGAGATTTAAAAGGAATCGAAGGTTTTGTTGGTTTGTACAAAACACAAAACAAGAAAAACTCCAGGTGATGAGTTTATAATTTTTCTGTTATCAGTCAAGAAAGAAAACCAGACCCTTTCAGTCTGATACCAAAGGCATTCAGCTCTTCAGGAACAGACAATTCACCATGGTAGCTGTGAGAAAGCCAAGAGCCATATGCTCACAGTATGAATAGCCAAGAGATCAAGGCAGCCTGCCTTACCTTTCAAAATCCACAATTATGCAACATAAAATGGCTTTCCCACTACCCATCTTAGTGCACAGGAGCTTCAGTTTTCATATAGTCCCTTCCTGTCAGAATTATGGTTCTAAATGCCAACACAAACTGATCAAGTTCTGTAGTACTCTCCAGTTCTTAAATGTTGTCACCCTTTCTGAAACCTCTTTGCAGAGCCTTGGTGAAACTTTGAGTCGAGGGGAGGATAAGAGCAATTAGAATTATAGTTGTACAGAACTACTTCTCTATTTATACATCATCTGCTGTTCTCCAAACCATGTGGATTTGCTTTGAAGAACATTACACTTTTGCATTTGCATTTTACTATCACACTAAGGATCAAATGGATAAGCTCCAATAACTAAATAACATCATGCCACTGCTTCATTAAGAAGCCTTATGCACAGTCATATTGCAATGCACTGCTCAGAATATTTAAATCATTAAAGGAAAAAAACCCCTTACCATAGTCAGAAATACTTCAATGGGTAATAGGATGAAAAAAAAACCAAAAAAACAACAAACAGATTCCAGTAACTCAACTTCACTTAATTCAGAAAACTTCTGAGCAGTTCATTTTTCTCAGATTAATTATCAAAAACATTTGCTCAGGACAGTCACAAATAAATCTTCCATTTGTTGCAGCAGCTGCAGTGCCAAGCAAAACCATCTATGAATGAATAAACAATAAGTCCCCAGAGCAAGAGTGCCATTAGAAATAAGGCTACTGAGCTCAAATAGTGACCTTCTGTCCAGGAGACACCCCCATTTGGTTATCCAAAGGCATCCAGCTCATCCCTACTCCAGTAGAGTGGGGGGAGTTGCACCTTGAAGCCATTTAATCTCCCTATACCAACTGCACTTCAGCACGAGTTGGAGAGATCAGGTATCCTCACTTTTTTTCACTTCCAAAGAAATTACAGCACAGTTTTTAATCTATTCCTGCACTGCTGATTTTTCTTCCACAGATGAAGGCAGTCACAGGTCTAGTCTCTGCATTTCAAAGAGCACAAGTCTCCCTTCTCATACTAATGACCCCTCATTCTTCTGCAACCTGCTTGTACCTGCTAAAAAGGCCACAGGTAGCGCCTGTTGCTGCTTTCTGCATCCAAGTTACACCACCATGTGCATGCAGGAGGCATCTGACTTGTGCATTTGACTCTGTCATGATACAGGTTTGGCTATTTTTTCTTTTAGCATAATAAAAAGGATGGCCTTAAACCAACAGCTTAGCCAAACACAGAGTAGCCTGTGACATACAGACACAATGTGGAGAAGGGAGAGAAAAAGATCAAATGGGCTAATCTTCACATAGTTCTTTACCCTCTCAGAAAGATGAAAGCAGCCTGTCAAAAATAGAAACTAGGTCAGATTACTAAAATAGAATTTAAAAGAATAACACAAACATGTAAAGGACAAAAATCAATACTGGCAAAACATAAAATGAGCTTGAATTAGCCAGGAACACCAAGCACAGCAAAAAAAAAAAAAAATTCTGAAAATGTTGAAGTGCTGGAGTACTAGAGGGGAATTTCCACAGACACATTATACTGTGAAACAAAAAATGTTCACTGCTTTTTGCCTTATTTTCTTCACACCTGGACTGAAAGACCAGTAAAAATCATTAACTGAAATCAGGAAAAAGTAAGATTTCAGATTAATATTGCAAAAGGACACATCAAAGAATATTTGGGGTAACTTGGCAGCTTTTGAATTACCTGAGCCTATTGCAGTACTCCCATCATACCTGGATCAAGTCTGAGTCGTGACTGAACTGAAATCCCCTGGTAGTATTGAGGAGGTAAATAGAGAACTAAGGTAAAAAAAAATCCTTAAAAGAAGAGATTCCTTAAAAAACAGTAGATTGTGGAAGAGTCATGTAATAGAAATTTAACTGTAATTCTGAAAAAAAGAGCATTTGCAAGCACAGAAAGAGAAGTGACAAGTGAATTAAGACAATTTGGGTTGGCTCAATCTCATTTCTTTCTGTAATAGGGCCATAGGGGTGTGACTAAAAGAAGACAATACCATATTTTATTCTCTAGTGTGGTTTTTTATCCCATCACAAATGAGGTTCTTCAAAGCAGGTTCAGAAAACATGTTCAGAATTACACTAGTGTAAGGACTGTACAAGAACACCAGAAGTGGAAGCATCTGGGAATAGATAATAATGGA